>JACXGI010000183.1:18940-77398 GCA_016801175.1 Esox masquinongy | reverse complement strand
GACAGCTGAAACCCATGTCTTGCATACGTCTGTGCGTGGTGGTTCTTGAAGCACTGACTCCAGCAGCAGTCCACTCTTTGTGAATCTCCCCACATTTTTGAATGGGTTTTGTTTCACAATCCTCTCCAGGGTGCGGTTATCCCTATTGCTTGTACAGTTTTTTCTACCATATCTTTTCCTTCCCTTCGCCTCTCTATTAATGTGCTTGGACGCAGAGATCTGTGAACAGCCAGCCTCTTTAGCTATGACCTTTCGTGTCTTGCCCTCCTTGTGCAAGGTGTCAATGGTCGTCTTTTGGACAGCTGTCAAGTCAGCAGTCTTCCCCATAATTGTGTTGCCTACAGAACTAGACTGAGAGACCATTTAAAGGCCTTTGCAGGTGTTTTGGGTTAATTAGCTGATTAGAGTGTGGCACCAGGTGTCTTCAATATTGAACCTTTTCACAATATTCTAATTTTCTGAGATACTGAATTTGGGGTTTTCATTGGTTGTCAGTTATAATCATCAAAATTAAAAGAAATAAAAACTTGAAATTTATCAGTCTGTGTGGAATGAATGTATACATTATAGAAGTTTCACTTTTTGAATGGAATTACTGAAATAAATCAACTTTTTGATGATATTCTAATTTTATGACCAGCACCTGTATGTACCATTTATAAAGAAAACATCAGTGAGCAGGCAAAACACGTCTTTTATTTCTTATGGGATTCACATTCAACTCTAGGTCATGACAGAATGGCACAATCATAAAACAAAACATGGCAACAAAGAAAAATATGAACTGACCCCTGTTCAAAAGTCTGCATACCCTTAGTCCTTAATACTGTGTATTGTCCCCTTTAGCATCAATGACTGCGTGAAGTCTTTTGTAATAGTTGTCTATGAGGCCCTGAATTCTTGTAGGTAGTATGGCTGCCCATTCGACTTGGCAAAATGCCTCCAGGTCATGCAAATCTTTGGTCGTCTTGCATGAACCGTATGGCTGAGATCTCCCCAGAATGGCTTGATAATAGTAAGGTCTGGAAACTGTGATGGCCACTCCAGAACCTTCACCTTTTTCTGCTGTAACCACTTTAGGGTCAACTTGGCCTTGTGCTTAGGTTCATTGTCGTGCTGGAAAGTCCAAGAGCGTCCCATGTGCAGCTTTTGTGCAGAAAAATGCAAATTGTCTGCCAGTATTTTCTGATAATATGCTGCATTCATCTTGCCATCAATTTTCACAAGATTCCCCATGCCTTTAGAGCTCACACCCCCCCAAAACATCAGTGAGTCACCACCATGCTTCACAGTGGGGATGGTATTCTGTTCACTATAGGCCCTGTTGACCCCTCTCCAATCATAGCGCTTATGGTTGTGACCATAAAGCTCTATTTTGGTTTCGTCACTCCAAATTACAGTGTCCCAGAAGCTGTTAGGCGTGTGAAGTTGTTGTTGGGCATATTGTAACCGGCCTTTTTTGTGGCATTGGCGCAGTAAAGGCTTCTTTCTGGCAACTCAACCATGCAGCTCATTTTTGTTCTAGTATCGTCATATTGTGCTCCTTGAAACAACCACACCGTCTTTTCCAGAGCAGCCTTTATTTCTACTGAGGTTACCTGTGGGTTTTTCTTTGTATCCCAAACAATTCTTCTGGCAGTTTTGGTTGAAATCTTTCTTGGTCTTCCCGACCTTGGCTTGGTATCAAGAGATCGCCGAATTTTCCACTTCTTAATAAGTGATTGAACAGTACTGACATGCTTTGGATATCTTTTTTATATCATTTTCCATCTTTATAAAGTTCCATTATCTTGTTACGCAGGTCTTTTGACAGTTCTTTTCTGCTCACCATGGCTCAGTATCTAGCCTGCTCAGTGCATCCATGTGAGAGCTAAGAAACTCATTGACTATTTATGCACAGACATTAATTGCAATTTTTAAAGCCACAGGTGTGGGAAATTCACCTTTAATTGCCTCTTTCACCTGTGTGTGTCACCTTGTGTGTCTGTCACAAGCATTCAAGGGTATGTAAACTTTTGATCAGGGCCATTTGGGTGATTTCTGTAATCATTATGATATAAAAAGGAGCTAAACAACTATATGATAATAAATGGCTTCATATGATCACTATCCTTAAATAAAATACAGTTTTTGCATGATCAGTCATATTTTAAAAATCAGTGCCAAAATCTCACAATTTCTGCCAGGGTATGCAAACTTATGAGCACAACTGTACATGTGTGTCGTTTACCTAGGGAAGTGATGGCGCCAGGACGCACTGTGGGAAGACAACAAGCCGGTGGAGGGAGTGTGATGCGTTCTGCTGGGAGTTCCTGGGTCTGTGCGTTCATGTGCACGTCAATTTGACAAGTGCCACCCACCTAAACATCGTTGCAAACCAGGTACACCCCTTTGTGGCAATGGTATTCCCTGATGGCAGTGGGCTCCTTCAGCAGGATAATGCGCCCTGCCACACTGCACACATTGTTCAGGAATCGTTTGAGGAACATGATGAAGAGTTCAAGGTGTTGCCCTGGCCAAGGACGGAGCTACAATCTATGAGGCCCCGGGACACGATTGTCTTTGGAGACCCCCCATCCTCCCCCGAACTCACACGTTTGTCCGTCTGCCCGTTCCCCCACATAAAACCGCTCCTCCTTATTTTTTGTCTCACATTAATGGAAATATAGAATCTAAGATACATGTACAGTATATAATGTATAGTATTAAATGTGTAATATTAAATAGATCAAATATCAAACAAACGCTGATAATGGATGACTTGTAGCCTGAGGCACCTAATGGTCAGAGGCCCCTGGGCCTCCAAATTCCCCAAATCTCAATCCAATTGAGCATCTGTGGGATGTGCTGGACCAACAAGTCCAATCCAGACACCACAGGACACCTTCAGGGGTCTTGTAGAGTCCATGCCTCGTCGGGTCGGCGCTGTTTTGACGGCACACAGAGGACCAACAGCATATTAGGCAGATGGCCATAATGTTTTGGCTCATCAGTGTAACTTCTCAATTTGGCCAGACTTATGGCATGACTTGCATTTTTACAGTATGTCACAGATACACTCAACATCTTTAAGGGGATTGATATCTTTTATAATCAGGTGTTCATGCATATCTAATAGAGAATCATTACTAATTGACCACACTGCAATTCACAACTTCATTATAATTAATGAGTGAAACATGATCTTTTAAATAATAGAACATCAAATTTGTTTTTGTTACTGACACAGACACATAAAGGCAATCATCAAGATAAGAAAGATACCATGTTGGGTACGTATGTAAGGAAGAAGAACAGAACAGAACCTCAAAAAACATTGGATATAGCACATTTCTCCACATTAACCGACACAAAGAATTGTTTGGTGTTACTGAAAGGGACACATTTTTTGAACAATATAGGATAAAACTATGTACAAAATAGGGCACACAAAATGTGTGGATCAGTATTATGGAAATTAAAGAGACAGACTATATATTGAAGTTGTAAATCAAATAATGTCACAGAAGCCAATAAAATGTAACATTTTTCATTTTAGTCATTTAGCAGACATTCCTATCTAAAGTGAATTACATTAGTAAATAAATACAGTTAAGCTCACTGCAGAACCATCAGGGGTGGATCACCAGAGATGGGCAAAGACACATCAAAATGTATTTTGAAATAAGATACAAAATACCTTAATTTTAAGTGTATCAAAATGAACTACAAAATACAGCAGCCACACCATGTATCAAAATAAACTAATGTATTTTTGTATTTTAAAAATACTAAAAATACTTTTACAAGGGAGCATGAAATCACTTCGCAAACCTTCCACCTATCAGCCTATTTGATCTATCCCTTCACTAGTACACTGACTCAGTTTATTAAGTCGACAATGTTTGATAGCAACAGCTTTTCTCTGCCTAACGAGTCATGCGATAAATCTGACACATGCAACCATTTAACAGATCAAATATTCACATATCCCTGGGATAACCCAGATGAAGTTTAGTTTTAAAGTAACCAACAATTTAATGTTTAACTACCAGTTTGCTAATGACTCATTATTGTATCCTAATATAGTTGCTTGGTGTTTGGTAATGAAGGGCCAATGACAAACAAGTCATTCATAAGAATACAACTGACGGCATCTTTATTCATAGCAACTAGTTTCTAAGTAATTATTCATTTGATTGATCATAAATGTAATAATACATTATTTGTCAGGCAGTCATTCATGCAATGGTAAGCAAAATCATGATCCTACTTACAGCGACT
Source organism: Esox masquinongy (assembly GCA_016801175.1). NCBI lineage: Eukaryota > Metazoa > Chordata > Actinopteri > Esociformes > Esocidae > Esox > Esox masquinongy. The sequence goes on along the minus strand of JACXGI010000183.1, from coordinate 73,135 downwards.
TCAATTAGGGTACAATCTCATACCCTATCTTTTATCTTTGTGCACAACCGACAAAAACTTAACATAGACTGAAAGTAGCAAGCTAAAATTAACTGTGAAGGCTGCAACTCGGGCCAAATATTTAGCTAGAACATTACGTCAATTGGCAAACGATTTTGTCGGGTATGGATTAATTTTCTGTTCTGATCTCAACAGGTCTGTGCAAATTACTGAGTATGCACCAATCAGATATAGCATTTTTATGATGTCATCATGTAGACTTCTCACAAAGTATTTTACAGTATCTTTAAACTAGAAAATACAAAGTATTTTGATACAAAATATGAAACCATTTTCATCAACCCTATCAAATACAAATTACAAAATCCTATTTTGTATTTGAAATACATATTTTAAATACATGTATCATAAATACTGCCCATCCCTGTCGATCACCTTGCAGATAATCAAGAAACTGTCTCAGTCATTTCCGCCACAAAGATAGAGAAGGGCCTTTCCGAAGTCTCCATCAGTGTCTTCCTGTGAAGGAGGGAATAAATTAAAGCAAAAAGAATCAGCAGGGTTTGTACGCCATTTTTTAGAAACCATTGGACAGTGTGCTCACTACACTTGTGTACACCGCTGGATGTTATGCTAATGTGAGGACTGTCACACCGTACCTCGTCAAGTCAGAACAGAAATGCTGCTCATTATCACTTTTGCAGAGAGCACGTCATGCTGAGTCTCTTGTCGAAAGTCATTCTGACAGTTGACAGCCTTGTGATACAAGCCCCTTATGTGGAACTCTGGTCGGTTCCACTGCTTTTTCTCCCTATGTTTCCCTCAAATCGGGAACTGATCTTGACCGGAGGTGCGCTCAATTAATTATCAGGTGGAATTGAAAACCAGCAGGCTCCAGACTGTTGAGGGTAAGGGATGGACTGATTTCAACGCCAGATAAGGGGAGTAGGAAATGAGTATGGACGTCAACAAGAAGTTGGTTGCGTCGGTCCTATCCATGCGGCATTACCTCCTCAATCCCTCAGTCACATTAACAGGACTGTATTGTCACAGTGGCCCAGTCGTTTCATTATTTTTCGCGAGCTTGTGAAAGGTGGAATAATGTACCTGTCACTCAGGGCACTTCCAATATTCCAAGTGCTGGAATGTGACACAAATATTTGGAATAACCCTCAAGTGCCGCTGGAAGTGGTAGGTGGGTAGATTTTTCAGAAGTGGATAAATAGGACTTATTGTGGGTGCTGAAGGTTAGGTTTGTTTCAAGCTTCAATATTAAACCTGGTCAGATTAAAGACTGGTCCATTGTAGTCTACCTGAAAACATGCCTATGTACAGTGGATATATAAAGTCTACACACCCCTGTTAAAATGACAGGTTTTTGTGATGTAAAAGAATGAGACAAAGATAAATCATGTCAGAACTTTTTCCACTTTTAATGTGACCTATAATGTGAACAATTCAATTGAAAAACAAACTGAAATCTTTAAAGGGGAAAAATGAAAAACAAAAACTTACAATAACCTGGCTGCATAAGTATGCACACCCTCTTATAACTGGGGATGTGGTTGTGTTCAGAATGAACCAATCACATTCAAACTCATGTTAAATAGAAGTCATTACACACCTGCCATCATTTAAAGTGACTCTGATTAATCACAAATAAAGTTCAGCAGTTCTAGTAGGATTTTCCTGACATTTTCTTAGTTGCATCTCAGAGCAAAAGCCATGGTCTGCAGAGAGCTTCCAAAGCATCAGAGGGATCTCATTGTTGAAAGATATAAGTCAGGAGAAGGGTACAAAAGAATTTCCAAAGCATTAGATATACCATGGAACACAGTGAAGACATTCATCATCAAGTGGAGAAAATATGGCACAACAGAGACATTACCAAGAACTGGACGTCCCTCCAAAATTGATGAAAAGACGAGAAGAAAACTGGTCAGGGAGGCTTCCAAGAGGCCTGCAGCAACATTAAAGGAACTGCAGGAATTTCTGGCAAGTACTGGCTGTGTGCTACATGTGACAACAATCTCCCGTAGTCTTCATATGAATGGGCTATGGGGTAGGGTGGCAAGATGAAAGCCTTTTCTTACAAAGAAAAATGTCCAAGCCTGGCTGAAGTTTGCAAAAACAAACATCAAGTCCCTCAAAAGCACGTAGGAAAATGTGTTATGGTCTGATGAAACCCAGGTTGCACTTTTTGGCCAAAATTCCAAAAGGTATGTTTAGCGCAAAAACAACACTGCACATCACCCAAAGAACACCATACCCACAGTGAAGCATGGTGGTGGCAGCATCATGCTTTGGGGCTGTTTTTCTTCAGCTGGAACCGGGGCCTTAGTCAGGGTGGAGGGAATTATGAACAGTTCCAAATACCAGGGAATTTTGGCACAAAACCTTCAGGCGTCCGTTAGAAAGCTGAAGATGAAGAGGAAGTTTACCTTTCAGCACGACAACGACCCAAAGCACACATCCAAATCCACAAAAGCATGGCTTCACCAGAAGAAGATTAACGTTTTGGAATGGCCCAGACCTGAATCCAATGGATCATCTGTGGGGTGATCTGAAGAGGGCTGTGCACAGGAGATCTGACAGATTTGGTGCGCTTTTGCAAAGAAGAGTGGGCAAATATTGCCACATCAAGATGTGCCATGCTAATAGACTCCTACCCAAAAACACTGAGTGCTGTAATAAAATCAAAAGGTGCTTCAACAAAGTATTAGTTTAAGGGTGTGCACACTTATGCAACCAGGTTATTGTGAGTTTTTTATTTTTTATTTTTCCCCCTCAAAGATTTCAGTTTGTTTTTCAATTGAATTTTTCACATTATAGGTCACATTAAAGGTGGAAAAAGTTCTGACATGATTTATCTTTGTCTCATTCTTTTACATCACAAGAACCTGGCATTTTAACAGGGGTGTGTAGACTTTTTATATCCACTGTGTACGCAAATAGTTAAAGCTGCACTAGGTAGGATTTTTTCAGTAAAAAAGAAGAAAGTTTTGTCCCCTATAAACATGTTTTGTAAGCTAATGAGGCCCTCTCAGTGTATGTGGAATGTCAATTTATAATTTTTGGAGTGTGCCACTATTTTCCAGCCAATTCTGTTCCAGCAATCCCATTCCAGCCATTTCCTCGCCTTTGGCAAGGCAGACCTTCCAGCCAATTGCCTTTCAGCCAATCGCCTTCTGCAAGGCGGGCCATCCTCCTTGGCTAATTTTGAGAAAGCACATTTAACCTGGAAGCTATATATAGCATAAGTATGCGATAGGAAGCCAAATTTGATTACTGTAAGAACCTATAATGGCAGCTAGAGACCAGAATGACAAACTGCTAATTCCTCCCTTGTCTAATACAGCATACACTACAAAAACTGCAAAGAAGCGAAAGAAGACTTGTTCCCTATAACCAGTAACTAGGAACCCTAAGCTAACATTAGCAAGGCTAAGAATAACTTTGAACTCTGAGTTTGTTTTTTTTGAACAGGTTATTCTATTTTTCATATTATTAATCAGAACTTCATTCTCTAACGGCATTGGCGCGGAACCACTTTCTGACCAGTGAGTAATTGCAAAATGCTGTAATGTATTTTTTTTTTTTTTACTGAAAATCCTACATACTACAGCTTTAAGGGAGTGTAGCTAACTGTAACTGGATGATGAAAAAGAGACTAACCTATTGCACCAGAACGAATGAAGGAGAGGGTAGAATTGAAAAAGGAGAGACTAGTCCACTCTACCTGTATAGTGTTGTAGAGAGAAACCCCATACATCTTCTTAAAGCAGGCTCTGATGTCTAACATGTCTTCTTCACTCCTGGACACCATGATCCTCATCAGAGTCTTTTCATCAGTTCCAGCACGCTAATAAAGAAACAATTGAAAATGACCAACCTAAATCTAACCTCCCCAGTTGTCTAATTGGTAACTGAAACTTTCTTGCAAATAAAAAACTGAATGATGGATGACAACACAAAGACCTTACCCTCATTGACCCATAGAGGGCCTCAGCAAAGTAAGCTGGGACACTCTTCGCACACTTTACTGTGGAAAAAAAGACACAATCTCTAAAAGACTGGATTACTGTTTTAATATATGTCATGGGAGGAATGGATAGGATTGTAGTTTTGATTCATCAACATGCAATAGAGCAATCCCATTCTTCATGTAATTGAATATTCTGTCATATATATTTTTTGTACATTGTTTGCATATCATCAATGTATACTGTAGTCTTACCAACAGCCAGCATTAAGTTCTCCAGGTTTCCAGTGGTCTCGCCCTCAATGCTGTCCTCAATATCATTGCCATATAGCTTCTTGTATGCGTCAAATACTTCCCGATGAAAAACACCACAAAACGAATCAGAAATGTGTTCATTTAAAAACGCAGGAAGCAATTTGTTTTTTTACGATTGAACCAAAGGGCCACAGTGACTACACTGAGGAAATAATAAACCGAGAAAGCCAGTGCTGACAATAACGAGCACTAAAAGCTAAAGCCTGCACTAGGGAGATATTTACAAGTACACACACACACAGGCACGCACGCACGCACGCACACACACACACACACACACACACACACACACACATACCTAGTCGAAGGTGTTCATGACTCCTGTTGCCCAGGATGTTGATGAGTTTCTCCTCATCTGTTCCAACCTTCCCCTGGCCAGCAGCAAAAAGTTCCTGAACACCCCCACCCCCCCACCACACACACGCACACATGCACACACACACACAGCACCAAAGTTTATCACAGCGCAATGACCAATGTTGTTACATTTGTGGTATGTCACATGTATGATTTGCTGTATCTGATTACTTGTTTAATACAACCTCTAGTAGTTGTTACAACCTTTGGTAGTTGTTACAACCTCTAGTAGTTGTTACAACCTCTGGTAGTTGTTACAACCTTTGGTAGTTGTTACAACCTTTGGAAGTTGTTACAACCTTTGGTAGTTGTTACAACCTTTGGAAGTTGTTACAACCTTTGGTAGTTATTACAACCTCTAGTAGTTGTTACAACCTTTGCTAGTTGTTACAATCTCTAGTAGTTGTTACAACCTTTGCTAGTTGTTACAACCAGGTAGTTGCGTTACAATCTAATATACTGTATCAGCTATGAAGAAATTCAGAGAAAATAATTTGTTATGGTGAATTGAGTGATAAAATGGGGAAAAAGTGATAAAATGCTGAATTACCCTTCAGGGGACGTGCATTGGTTCGTGAATGTGTGACTATTGAATGTGCTGTAGTCTACAAGGGGTTTCTCACAATTTCTAACATGTATTATCATTTGTATTTTTTTTATTTTTATTTAATGTTGGTCAAATCAGTCTTCCTCTATTTCCTATGCACCTCCAGTGATCATAATAATTTTCCATCAATATAAAAGCACTTTGTACACAGAGGTTGTCATGGCTTTATTACTTGTGGGCATGCGGGGAGCATACTCTGGTACCCCAACATCCAGGGGGCCCACAATCTGATTACTCTTTTTTCCAGCAGGTAGGCAACCCCCTCCCCAAAAAAAAATAATATAGGGGCCCAAAAGGCTAAGGCTGGCCCTGCTCAGTTAGCATGGGAACATGTCAAGCTATGGCAAAGCATAGAGAAAAGCTGGACATCTGTATTAAAACAGCATAATATTCTCTCAGCCTCAGGGCAAAATGGGTGAGAATAGTGGCAGCTAATCATTGTAGAAACCCCACTCTGCTTGTTGCTCTCAGGGACCTAATTGGCAGTTCACAAAAATACATTTTATTTCACTTTTTTGTCCACTTCCTCATCTATGCGATCATCACATTTGGGGGTCCTTGGCATTACACAGTTTGAAAACCCCTGGCTTATAATATTGATCCAAGTATGAAAAACTACAAATGAATATTAACTTTTGAGGACATGGCATTTTCAGCTGAGGGAAGCATATGGATTATATTTCAGAGTACTATGATTACAATTTAAACTGCATTCGTCCTGTATGCCTAAAGTATGGTAAAGGTAAGGAGCAGACATTCTGTGTTGCTGTCTTGTGCAACTCCCAGCGATTAGCCATGCGGTTCCATTACCTCCGCATCTTTCTCAATCCTGTCTTCATCGACACCTTTTTCTCTGCTCCCCTACGCAAACAGAGAAGGGGAAAAAAGGAAACAAGGTAAAAAGAGAGGGTCATGGGAGAAGCCCGGTGTCTACCCTCATCTTCGCTGAGTGTCGCTGAACCTGGGAACTTTCTGGCGGTTACAAAGACACAAAAGCCACCTGGGGAGAAGGATACGTATCTCCTCCTTCCTCCTTCTCCCTCGTCCCACTCTCATGACCTAATATTGTCAATAAAACACGCCCATAATCAGAAAATATCGATCTGGCCCCATTCGCACATCCCTCAACTTCTCTTTGTTTACCTGCAGAAGGATCACTAGAAGCTTCTGGAAGTGGCCTGAGGTGTCACCGACGATATCTTTCTCCAGCTTGCCGCCGCACTCTGAGAAAGACGAGATGAGGGAGAAGGGCGGGCAGAAGATTACTTACACATATCTCAGACAATGTTTACTAAAGTCAGCAATCAACCCAAATTGGATGTGCTCTGTTTAGCCCAAGGCCTCCAGCAGGATTTAATCAGCAGGGTAACGGACGGATCGGGCTTCTCCAGTGTCCATCTCAGGTGGCAGCTCTTGTCCTTTTGCCAGTAGCCTGAATCCAGGTTTATTTCAGTTGGAACCAGGACGTGTTTCTAGAACAGGAACTGGTCTTTTTGATGGAGAATTCACAGGATTAGCATAACTACATTTGTGCATGCAGTCACAACTGGCACTGATGAGTTGAGGGCAACACTTTGGTTAGGGGGCCTTTCCCCACAGATTTTTTGCTCCATGAGGCGTAGAACAGCGTTTCTCAACCACCGGGTTCTGGACCAGTACAGGTACTACCAATACAGAATTTCCTCCTTGGCCACAGGGCTTTGACATAACAGATGACAAGGCCACAGGGCTTTGACTTGCCACAAATGCTCAGGATGGTTGAATATCTGAAGAAGCTTGGACAAGTTTTTCAGTCATTAGCGCAGATCTGATTCTTATTTTTTTTAAATACATATTCACACCTACAACACATTCTGACAGAATGGCCATCTGACAATTGAACATTGCCTCCACTCACCAGGCAATCATAGACCTGACATGAATGTTTGAAGAAATGCTACTGTCTTAGCAAACCCATAAAAACACTGAGAGGTTACCGCAGCTCAATCAGAGTCTCTGACTGGTAACCAGAAGGTTGCTGAACCGAATCCCTGAGCCAGCAATGTGAACAAAATCTGTTCATGAGCAAGACTGTTAACCCTGTTTGCTCAGTGTAGAATCCCCCTGCACTTTTCCAGTTGTTGTACTTTGTGGGGTGGTCCAGTGTTCTAAGCTGCTGCCTCCTTTATACATCTACTGCTGTAGCATGAGTTCAAATCCAGCCACTGCTCTTTCAGCCACACTTTCAGCAAAAACGCTGTATTTCTCCACTTTTCCAGTATAGCATACAACATGCTTGAAAAATATATCTTTAAAGTTTGCTTGCTGGGATCAGAGAATTAGCTTTGCGGGCAGAAGAAAAGACATGCTGTATTTTGGGCACTCTGGTCTATAAAATCAGAAGAAAATACTTGGGTGTCTCTAAAAGATAAAACAAAGGCACTCCTGCATTAACATCTAACATCTCACATCACTTATTAAAGTGAAATAATTATAGCCAAGAACACAACATTGGTTAGTACTTGATTCGCTAAGGATCGCTTCTGAACTACAGTAGGTAAAACCACTGTTACTCTTTTTTTGTCCCACAGAACAGGCCTTGTTGAACTGGGTTCGTTGGTTAACTGATGTGACTGATGAACAAAATCTTCCGATGCACAACCAAATTTCAAAACGGCCAATTCTGTTTGTTTGAACATGCCATATATCTCCCTTTGTTTAGCTTTGTCCATCTTATAGTAATTCACTAATCCACTTCTACAACAGTACAACATTTTTATGATTTGTATTTTGTATTATTCTTATATAACATGTAGAGCTGTCATTGACCTGTTCTAGTCTATCTTGGTTTTGTTCTGGATATTGTGCTTTGTGAGGACCAAAGGAGAAGTTCTGTAGCTGCTGCACACGTAATGTGTTAATGGAAAAAATGAAGAACAGTTTTTGATTTTGGGAACAGAGCACTTCCATTGGTTTACAGTGGTCAACAAGGTAATCCTATCCTTCCTAGACCAATGCCTCATGGCAGTCCATGAATTTTCAATGCCATTGGCTGGGAGCTAAATATCAGATTCTGCTTCCATAGCCCAGAGAAAAGAAAACTGCTTGAATAAGAATGAGTGGAACTGGCAGACGTATTCAAAAATATCCCACGATGTGTGGACTATGGGTGGCCATATTGCATTCTGGGAACCAATCTGTCTCTGCTTCAGCATGTAAGCCAATGTGTCCAACTTTCAAGGATTTTGTCAAAGCACCAATCCAGCATTGGAAGACAGAAGCAGGAGGGTGTCCAGGTTAGGCAGATGGGATGTTACACTTGGAGAATCTCATTTTATTTATTGGGCTGTAAAAAAAAAAAATTAATCTTGACTTCTCTTCTTTTGAAAAAAAATATGAATGGCTTTGAATGCCATCAGTTTAAGTGCCACCTTTTACTTTGGATAAGCTAACTTCTCACCCTTTCTTGTTGCTGTTGAATAGAGTTATGTAATGAATGTGTCATCGTAAGACATTAAACAATTCACCTTTTTTGTAGACTTTGACAATCTCTTTAATCTGGGCGCAAGTCCTGGAAGCTAGGATCTCAATCAGCACGTCGTCATCGGTCCCCACCCCCTGGTGAACAACAGTCATAGACAATCAGAGAAGCCCAGTCAATAGTCAATAAAAGGTGGGCTATTTTTTTACGTTTAAATAATTCAGCAGTCGCTCTTATCCAGTTACTTACACTAGAGTGTCTATATTCTCATACTTGTTCTTACTGGCCCCCATAGGAATCAAACCCACAACCCCGCCGTTAAAAGCATCATGCTCTTATAACTCTTTTTTGACTCAGAACCAATGGACAAATGTTAGGATTTCCACATCAACCACACATTTTACATAGATAGGAATATGTCGGTTCTATTGTATTATACCACACCTTAGATTTACAGGAACTGCAGGTAATAAAGTTAGAGCATTTGAACACATAAGTTGCTTGATTGAATCCCTGAGCCAAAAAAGGGGAGAAAAATGCACCTTTCCAGTTTGGAAGACTTATAAGTTAAAAGCGGAGAGGAAATTTCAGTCGGACCTTAAAATGCATGTAATCTTAATCCTACAGATTCACATATCCGACTGCACAATGTATGCACGCTGTGACATATTCTTGGAGCCCTAAACAAAGTTAGATCCATAAACATTGCTAGTCTAAATTACCTTAATGGCTTGGTTGAGTAGAGAGGCATCATAGGAAATGGGAGGTGTCATCAATGCAACAATAAGCGTCTCGAACAAGCCCCCAAGTTCTGACTTTAAAGCACTCACAAGATCCTGTTGAAATAGACTGAACAATTAATTCTTTGACTTCACTATTGTAAAAGTATACTGCCCATTAATACAGTGCCCTCCATAAATTTTGGGACAGTATGTCAAAATTGCTATTTTTTACACTCAAGGCAAATAAAAATACGATAAAAAGATAAATATGATACAAACATACAGAATGTCACCCTTTATTTCAGTTTGTTTCAACACTTATATGTTTCACCAACTGAGAATAACAGCTCAGTTGGTAGTGGTGGTGGTGGGGGGGGTTGCCAAGCCAGAGCAAAGTCAAGACCACAGGCAATGTACTTAGGAAACTGCACCAAATTCAAGCCTAGAGCTGAACACAAAAATAATAGAAGCCTCAAAGAAATTTCCCTTGATCATGGGATCAACAGGCCTCTCATGCCACAATAGATGTTGAAGTGCATCTCAGTCAACTGTCAGAGACGTCACAGACAGGAAGGAAGAAGCTTCTGCTCTCAAAAAAGAATAGTAAGACGTTTGCCAGACAACACCTATGTAAAGACCAAAACAACTGGAACAATATTTGCTCTGGGCAGATGATGACGTTTGGCCACAATGACAAGTTGGGCAAAAATGAAACACTGCCTTTGAACAGAAGAACCTCACGTCAACCATAAAGAATGATGACTGTGGCATTATGGTTTGGGTCTGCTTTGCTGCCACAGGCTAGCCGTGTACTTATTTGTTCTGCACTATGAAATTGCATTTCTGTTGATTTTTGATCCATAAATGATTGCAAATTATAATCTTCCAGTGTCACTTGTTAAATCAGGTTTCCATTATCTGCCAACAGTGTTGAAGTGAAGATTACATATCCAAATCTCAAACATCTACAACTTTCCAGGTGGTGTCCTTACTTTTTTACATGATTGTATATATCTGCAGTTACAGCAATCCATTTGAATAATTGTCTTTTGATAACTCCAGTAAATTGAAGTGAAAATGTATGTTTGGTTTAAGGGAGTGTTCATTAGTACTGACTCCAAAGGCATAATCCTAGTCATTTCTAAGATGCGTATTAGAGACAGAGCCCCTCAGAGATTCTGATTACAACATTTATAGCAGGTTTTCCCCACATGACCAGGCACTGGCCGCCTTACATTTTAACACATTACTCACTGAAGTGGACGACTGAAATGAATTTTAATTGAACATTAAAGATTTTTTTGGGTGTTTTTGAATGGCTGATCTGAACAGGTGGGGCAAGAGAGTGGAGAGAGATGGGGAGATGGGGGAAGGGAGAGGGAGGGGGATCTTAATAATGAACAAAACATGAAAGGGTGATGGACAAGAAGAAGAGAGTGCTGAAGGGCAAGAGAGATTAGGAGATGGGTGGGTATGTGGGTGGCGGCTAGAGTTGCCAGTGCGCCGGTGCATAATATTTCAGAACCCTCAAGAGGGCTTACTAAGCTGTAGGTGTTGGGCGGATGCTATTCATCATTTATGAGTCACGAACCATTCCCCAGCTCTGCTAGCTACGCATGACATGCTGCATTTGGCAATACCATTTCATTTCGCCCCTCCTAATAAACCTAACATCTGACAGCAAAATTAAAGCATTCTGGCAGTATGTCAGTGGATTCTTCTTCCTTAAAAGGATATTTGGATATCCTGCACCTGCACACAAAAGCTGTTTAGTTTGCATTTATTTGCTTGGTATAATTTTTTTTAGCAACAGCAGAAAATACAGTGTACCGTAAATGTACGTGACCACATGTTTAATTGTTTTCCCTTGAGTAGAACGGCTTGTTTTGGTTGACTGAATGTCAAAATTGGTGACACCAACGTTGACATGAAATGTGAGCATCGGTCACATGACACGTGTGTGTTGCCCCCATATGATGGATTTCAGTCTCACCTTTCCGTAAGCTTTCTTGTACACTGCTTTAATTTCCTGCCGTTGTTTATTGCTGCGCGATGATAGGAGCATGAGAATGGCATCTTCATCGGTGCCTGTAAAACACAATGACAAACGTGAAATAATTAATCAAAGAAACAGCAACATAAAAACAAAAGAATGAATGGCAGAAGTCAGTCAAACAATGCATATTTACTGCCGCACCGTGGGTCCAAATCAGGCTTAATACTCTTTCAAACAAAGGTCTTAAAAAATGGCCTATTGTCAAGTAGAGTCTATATGGCATTATATAAGATTATAAGATTTGCCTTTCGAAAGGCAAGTTCATGGCATTCTGCATTCTGTCTCAAACTTAAAGGGGCACTGTGTAAAATCATGCCTCTTAATGATAACATGACTCCTCATCTTCCTTTACCAAACGATACTGAAGTACTATTAGCTAGTCCAGGGTGGTTTAGGGTGGGAAGGATGGTACTGCGAGTGTCTAAAGCCAGTATAAAGAGATTCCAAGTCAATAGAAATTGATAGATGAACTGGCGATAATGTTTAAATGGGGAATATCTCAGGCACTCAGATCAGTTTTGTAGAAATATGTTATTTGAAACATTAACTTAAAACATTTTTTATTTTATTTAAACTAGTAGTAGCTTAAAATCTTACATATTGCCCCTTTAAGGGTTTTCGGTTTGTTTTCATTTGGTTATTTTCTTTGACGCTGGTGTTGGACATGGAGCATGTTAGCATGTGGACACCCTCTGACTGGAACATGCTAACATGTTAGCATGTGGACACCCTCTGACTGGAGTCCTCTCGTTAGTATGGATGTGTTTTACCTGGGCTGGTAAAGCTACTGTTGGCAGTTACAGGCTTGTCAGCCAAAACCTCTAACTTTTGTTCTCCCTGTTTCATTGGCTCCACTTACTGTTAACTCATTAAACTTGTGTGGGATTGTCTTTTAATTTGGCATTTTTTGAAGTGTAGGTGTGTGGTGGATGTTTTAGAGGATTATTTCTTGTTGCTTGTACAACACTTTAAGAACCTCTTTAAAAGCCCACTTCTTTTGAGTTTTAAAGTGACTTTGTTGTTGTTTTTTTTTTTGTATGAATATAACACCTTGTAGATATACTATCTCTATAATATGCCGTAGATCAATATATGGGCCTGTTCTCAACAGGAACATTAAGAGACACATGGAATAACGCCCAAACAATAAATACCAACAGGATTAAGTCATCAATATCGCTGGGTAGAAAACACTGAAGTACCTCAAACAATTAATATCCAAGATGAGAAAAGCCGAAACATTTACTGGGCAACTTTGAAATAGACCTGTTATCCTGAGATAATTATGCTACGAAGCAAGTCACAGCATATAAAGAGATTTGGTTTATAGCTGGTCAGATTCATTATGTGATCCAATGAGTCGGGCTATGATTCAGAAATATGCCTCCATTCATAATCATCATCATCCCCATTACATCCCCTGTACAATGCTGTCTTTGGGGCTGGAGGCTATTGCATGCATCACAACACCTGGCTAATTGGATTAAACTAATGACAAATGCAGTAGGTTGTCATTATGGTGGCCATTACAGATGCTGTGATGAGTCCCAGCTCATTTTAGAGGGAAACCAAGTTCCAAATGAAATAGGCATAGCTAATCCAAATACATGGAGAAATCTTACTAGCCTTTCTTTTCTGTAGCAAGTCGGAAACCAAACATTGCCTGCCGAGTGTTGTGTTTATTAACCGTGACTCATTAAGAGGGAGGGAGTAAAAAGTAAAAAACTTGACATTACAATGGTATTGTGCCAGTGGAATTGCAGGGAAATAAATAAAACAATTGCCTGTACTTGATAGTACAAGACAATTCCTAGTCTGCACACTTGGCAGAGCTAATGTGGTTTTTCAAAAGAGGTAAACCATCTAAATGAATGAGAAAATACTCTGTAAAATCGTCTTGTTACTAGTTCATTACAGTTATAACCCAGAGCCGTTTCTCTGGTAGAGTTTTGTAGCTCAGCTGGTTATAGCCTGGGGCCAGAAACACAATTCAATTCCTGCTGAAGCCACATACTAAAATGTACCACTGTGCTGTAAATTCCTTTAAATGAAAGTGTCTGCAAAATGGCATCTAGTATATTATGTTGGTTTCTCACTCACCAATGCCCTTCATGGCCTTGTGCAGGAGCTCGGCATCCTGCTTGGCATTGAAGTGTACAAAGTCTTTTACACTGCCTCTGTAGGAAGCCTGTGGGAAAGAAACAATAACTGACGGAGGGAAAATGACATTTTCCTCCCCTGCATTTCCTGATAGCACACTGGAAAAAAATAAGAAAAAACCCTGTCTTACCTTGTGCCTTCATGGTATTTTGTTCACTAACATAATTCATGTGGAAGTGACCAAAAAGTCGATACACTAGCTTGTTATGTTTTTTCAGTACAATATGTTTGGACCATCATGCTTCAAGGCTACAGAAAGGTACTAGTGATATATTGTGTATGAACTTTTTTTCTTCATGGACACTAGGTTATAATTTTTAGTTCCCGAAATTAGTTAAATCATGAGAATCAGGTTATTTATGGTTTGCATTATTAAGAATGCTGTCAATGAGTAGTCTTGATTCTGGGCTTTGCATTTGCATTTGTGGTCAGTTTGATGGTGTCTGGCAACACAAGGACCACATTTTCAATGCAAGTCAAGATTGACATCATGATGCAGATAAATCAGAATCAATCCATCAGGACAAAGCCAAAACATTAGGCTAAAATAAACTGTTTGGTATATTAACCTCAAAGGGCTAGGATTTTCAAGTCCGTCTGTCACTATCTTGACGTTTTTGCTTCTCAAATGGTCATCCTTTATAGTAGAAGGACATGCTTTATATCTGGAGATTCTGCAGACCCTCAGCTACAAGAATGATGTATTTAAAACACATTTTGTGGGACACATGAGTAATAATGTGAAATATTCAGAAAAAATGTAAAAACAAAGTTCACATGTTTTGTTTTTTATTGAAAATGATAAGTAAAATATAGTAGGGAGCTTGTTTTACATTACATTTGGATACCCCGAGGGGTTCAGAATAACTACAAGTTTTTTTGTTTTTTTAAATATAAAATAATAAAATGAACATGGCATTTTTTTTTTACTCTTGTCCACATCCGGGTTTTTTTTCAAAAGTACAGGGGTTTTTTGTTTTTTTTCCTGGAGTACAGTGCCGAAACCACAAAACTTCACTGTCCAAATAAATATGGACTACACTGTACATACAGGAGAAGCTTATTTTAATAGCCTGTCAAGGAGAGTCATTTTTTGAATTTTGCTTTTTTATCTCTGAGGAAAAAATAATTTGAGGAGAAAAGCAATATAACATCTCTTTCTGCCTCAGTCCCATGTCAGCGCAGGTGTGAGATTTGAGAAAATGAGCTTCTTCTCCCTTCAGCAAAGCTCTCTTCCTGCAGTTTCTGTTGTTATTCATCCCTTTGTCTAGTAGCAAGTGTATGCGGGTCTGTACTGATCAAAAACAGTGGCTGACTTTAAAACATTTTGGGTTGATTTTTATAAATGGTTATGTGTTTGTGTTTGCATTTTGAACCATTTTCAAATGCTGTCTATTAAAATATTTTATTTTAGTATGCAATGCACTTTCATCCTTTATACAAATACATAATTTTATCATGTAGACTGTGTGGAGGCCACTGTCCAAAAAATAAATTGTCTGTATAAATGAAGGTAAAGTATTCAATATTTCTGCTGGTAAGCTATGTTGAGCTAATTGTCAGTATGTTAGCTACAATTTATTTTCATTAGAGAAGCATTCAAATTGAAAGCTAACAGCAAGGTATAAGGTTATTACATCATGTTTATGATATTGATAGTAGGGAGTGAGTGGGACTACAAGTCCATGGGGACAAAGATGGAGGCTTGTGTCTGTGGCTGTTGGATGAAGGAAAAATTTCATTATTCCTTCATCCAGCTTGATGAGGATGAAGGAATAATGTAATTTTGAAGGCAGAACAAGCAAATGGGATTACAATTTATGATCTGAGTCACCCTCAGATGGTTTTAAATGGCCCTGAGAAAGCTTAAGAGTTGATTTTGTTTTGTTTCTGTTTGTATTTTCTTTTAATTAACAGTACTGTGGCAATATAAAGCCATCTAACAACATTTATTTGCTTGTAAAACACTATATAACATTTGAAGATATATATATACATATACATATATATATATATATATATATATATATATATATATATATTGTTGTTGTTTTCCAAAAGATGTACAAGTCATAAAAAATGCAGATAATTTGGGCAGGTGGAAGCCAGAAACGTAGTGGAAGACCCCAAAAGATGTTGGCACCGGATGAACAGCACTTAAGTCATTTTAGGGAGAGAGGGAATTCCAGTAAGGTTTGGTTGTTTGACATGATTTACTCAAATGAGTTTTGCATTTCAATTTTTTTCATAGGCGACAAATCCTTCTATCCAAATCTAAATAACGCTACATTGTAAACTATATGTAAAGACGTGGTGTCTTTGAAAAGCTTGTCTTCACTGTGCAACACTGACCAATCTCCATTCACTTCACATTACATCTTGCATAGTTATCTGATTGGACAGCAGAACACCCCACTCTGAACCAATGGGGCTTGGCCTCCTGGCTGTGATCTCTCCTTCTCTTTAAATATGCCTAGAATAATGCTTTTTGAACAAATTCTCATTTTAAATGTCGCCCTGGCCAAAGGCATTCAGTGGACAGGAAAATTCAACACATAAAATTTTAATACAATTAAGCAATAAGGCACCAAGGGCTGTGGTATATGACAAATATAACACGGCTAAGAGCTGTGTTATATTATTTTAAATGTCGCCCTGGCCAAAGGCATGACGCATCATAGATACCACACTGAGTCCTGGTATTTTGGCCATATACCACAAACCCCTGAGATGCCTTAATGCTATCATAAACTGGTTACAAACTAGTTAAAAAATATATGTCATAAAAATGGTCTTTTATAAACTAAGAGCTTGAAATCCTGAATTCTGATTGGCATAATGAGATTATAAATATAGCGAGACATATGTACTGATGGTTTGACAATTTTCGGCAGGCGCAATGACTGGATAGCAGCTTAATTCTTTGGTTTTTGAAAGAGTGAGAGGTAAGGAAAGTTTCTGGTAAAAAAAATTGTAGATAGTTACACTAATTTGCAGTGACAAACTGAAATTACTGACAGCTAAAGGAAATGTAGGTTTCAGGAGTGACCTGAGTAAGGTATCTACCAGACTAACTACCAACTTAACCGGTGTCAAGGTCAAAGTAATAAGTGTTGAAGGGGCGCTGGTGACAAAGTGGATAAACGTGTGGTAAATGACATCTAATTTATTGAGGAGCTTTTTAGCGGCTAACCCAAAGGGAATGTCGCCATAGCCAAGGATTAGCAGTTTGGTAATTCTTTCAGGGGTATACTTGGCACCTAGGGTGAAGGATGCCAAAAAAACAAATTCTGGATTTATTTGAGGCCGATGATGGGGGATATAGGTATTTAATGAAAGCTAGCAGTCAAGTCACATACCAAGATATTTGTAGGTGTCAACACTCTAACTCTGACCCATTCAGGGCTCAGATGTTTTGGGGCCAGGCAGGTTGAGGTTTTGTCTTTTCTATTTTTCTTTCTTCTTTTTATTAAGTGATTAAAGAAGGCAGCAAGCACTACATCCCTCACAGAGAGTATGGTTTATGCGTAATGATTACAAGTGAGAACTGACAGTGGGCATTTCTACTCTGAGCTAGACACCTTTTTGAGTTTTTCTTTGAGTTTCCATATGAAACATTCGCCTATAACAAAGAACCAGGTATAGGCGGATGGGCTTAGACACGCTATCACGGTTACCAGACTTATGATAATATGAATGAAAAGCCAATATGAGGAAATGATGCATGGAAGTGGACCTCTGATTATCGTTTCAATCATCTAATAGTTGACAACGAGATAAGAAAGCCAGCTACAATCAAATCAAAGGGAATTGGGCTAATTTAGTTTTGAGTTTGTGATGGGTGCCACAGCAGGGCAGCTGTTTGCTGTAATATTGCACTTTTAATTGGTATATCTGCATAGCAAATGAATGTCTTGACGTTTGAAATGAATGTGGCAGAGAGATGCTCTTCATTTAATGCTTTTTAAGTTACTGGCTTAGCTTCTGTACATCTGCTACTAAATTGACCTTCATTGGATAAAGTCAAACAGAACTGGTAGTCTACAATTAATTTCACGGGTTCTGTAATGCTTTGAACTAACATGAAAGTAAATGAACTTACCATGGGTTATGCGTTGCTGATGAGACAATGTAGAATTGGTTAAATCTGAAAAAGGACATTTTGTAAATGAAACAGCAGTTTGTAGTCTATATCATCATTCACATGAAAAGAGAGTCACACTTCTAAGAGCATCAATTTACACCAATAGATGGTCTTTCAGTCAAACATGGAAATTCATGGGAATTGATGTGAAATTGAGCATATATCAATATATCTATATATATATCTATATCTATATTATATATATATCAATATAGTTACATGTTGTCATTGTCTCAGATATGTCACAGACAAATAACCCATATAAATATTATGAAAATCTAAAGAGTATCTTACCAAAAGTGTCTTGTTTTCTGATCCCTAACAATGCAAAGTGCAGTAAGGAGACAGTTGGCTGTGAAGACGATATGAGTATTGACACTCTACTTGTTGTAGCGCTTATTAAGCGCTCAACAACAGCAGTGTATTGAGTGGGGATGACCTAACTGGTCTACTCGACTTTCAATAAATAAAGTGTCGTATTTCAGCAACTGTCAGTCAGACTGAGGCACATGACCTAATGCATTCTGGGGGTTTCAAGTGTAGGACGATACATTGTAGTGCATGGATGACAGTGTAGTATACTGATGACACAGTGTTGTAAATGAATGAAACGGTGTTGTGTATGGATGTTAAGTGTATTGTATAGATGAAACAGCATTTTGTATGGATGAAACATTGTAGTGTATGGATGATACAGTGTTGTGTATTGATGAACAGTGTCATGTATGGATGATACAGTGTCGTGTATGGATGAAACAGTGTAGGGTATGGATGATACATTCCCACACATTCACATGGATGAGAGAGACAGTGAGGGACACTGTTCAGCAGAATTTCAGAAATCAGACACCTTATTAACAATCTAATTTCAGTCTTCAAATATTCTGAATGCCCCTCAGTTGAACTGAGACATTTCCTGATCATTTCCGCTTTCTGGTTGTGTTCAAACTTTTAGACAGTTGAGGACAACTGAAGAACTGTGGTTAAGAACTGATTCTGTGTAACAAACAAGATCAAGATGAAAGACACATGTAAAAGGAAGGTATAAATGAGGCTTAAACATGTTTTATCAACCAAAGTGCAAACACTAAAGATAAAATATTTTGTGGGATACAAAAGTTGTAAAGCATTATGTATTTAGACCAAGGTCCTAACCAACCGTGGATGTGAGGCCCCATATGCAGCCATTCACTATTCATTCATAGGCTTAGACAGAGCAAATAATTCATTCTGTGTAATTTATGGGTCCCCTTAATCATTGCTCCTTACATACTGTATTTGGACAGAACAACTCAAGGCTACAATCTTCCCATTCACCATACTGAGCCAGGCTCCCGCTGTCTATGATTGAAAAAAGAGCAAACCGAAACATATGCCCATTACTTACTGTTCGCCGGGTTCACTTATCTACGGTCTGAAAGCAAAACATCAAGTTGTGAAGAGGCTTATAGTGTGTTGTCTGTGGTGAATGAGATTAGGCCCTTGATAGGAGAGAACACAGTAAGGTGTGTATCTCTCTCACATCACCGTACACGTCCCACGCACAGTAAACCTTAATTAAAGG
Organism: Esox masquinongy; assembly: GCA_016801175.1. Taxonomy (NCBI): domain Eukaryota; kingdom Metazoa; phylum Chordata; class Actinopteri; order Esociformes; family Esocidae; genus Esox; species Esox masquinongy. The sequence continues at coordinate 53,768 of JACXGI010000183.1, read as the reverse complement.
AAGCATCGGCGAGCCAAGATAATATCATGTTGTGTTCAGTTACAGTATATATATCTCGCTTTCTGAATCTGAAGAACTTTGGTTTTAAGGCTAAGCAAAGACACCAAAACACATCCAATGAGAGTGTAATGCCGCTGAAGACCAGCCTACCTTCAACCACCAGACTGACGGTGTGAAGGAAAACTACTGACATTATCAATAATCGAAAGACTTTAATAATGTCAATAACTTAATCATAATTGGAATTAAATGTAGTGCACGATTATAAACACTTCAAATTATTTGATATTGAGTTTAAACTACAGTAGGTTCTCCAGTGATGGCTCTCTGGATACAAGTAAAAAATATAAATCTACCTCCCTAATGTACAGCATGTAGGCCCACTGGAGCACTTTTCATTCAACCATGCTGCTCTTGTGTCCCGGGGGTGTTCCATTGGTCGAAGACCCTCAAACTCGACACCGGACCTCCAAGCCAGCTCCACTCCATTCTTTCATTGCAACCGTCTAATCAGGGACTTATTTAGACTTAGGACACCAGGTGGGTACAATGTAAGATGATGTGGAACAGAAAACCAGCCGGCTGTGGACCTTGTAAGGTAAGGGTTGAATACCCCTGGTCTAAGCCGTTGACACCAGGGGACTTGTAAGGCTGCAGCATGGGCTCAAATCCCGCACTCTGCTCCTTCAACGAGAACACTCATATCTTTCCCTGAAGTCTCCATCCTGAAGAGCATTTTTATAAAAATGCCAGTATTCTATATCTGTAAGAATACTGCCATCTGTTGTTGAGTTTAAAGTTTAGCCGGAGTTCAACACTCCACATAAATATTTTCATCCTCACTTTCAGTATCAAGAGCTAGTCGATAAAGAAAGATTATTATTTACAAATTCAACCTCGGCGCGATTTACATCTCACTGGACAACTCGCTTCCAAGTGCTGCCAATAAACTCTATAAATAAATCTAAGCGTCTGTCTCAGTTTCCACCCACTGCTTATTTGCTTATACTCTGAGGAGGCCAGCTGATGAAATGGAGAAAGAGACATTTCCATGGACATTGAGAGCTCTTTGATATATTGAGAAGATGTGGTGGTCTAATTAGATCATGAGATTTAGCTGTTGTCTTCTTTAAATAAATAATGCTTTGTCCATATTTTTCATCACCTTGGGTCATGGGACACACTGCATTAAAGTGTGAGGTTCTACATGTGGGAGATTAAACAATTCATCTTTTTCTTAGGATCTGAACTCACAGTAAGACCCAGTAAGTGGTTTGTATATTAGCACTCAATAATAAAGTGCTTTATTGCTGCAACAATCAATGAACTAAGTAATTTCCTCTTCAGAAGAGTGAGCATGGAGTTTTCTAAATACCGATCGTCGAACATTTCAAGCCTTGCCACATCTTGTTATGGCAAAAGATATCGGGCACATGACATTTAGTAATGTCTACTAAAGTGGTGCAGTCTGTAATTACTGGGAAAATAAGCATTTACTGCAACAAAGATAATAAGCAGAAGAGATTGCAGTTTGCAAATGTCCGCAATATATGGATTGACAAGCAGTGGCAGAACCTTATGGAGCAATGGTGAACAAAGATGCCAGTATTTCAGAAGAGTTAGGGAGAAGTACATTGATGAATTTCTGCAGCCTTCTGCAATCACAATGGTGGCTTTATTCTGGGCCTGGGGGTGCATTTTGGAGGGCTGAAACATTTCAGATTTTTGCTTTTTTGTTAATTGCACTCACCTGGTGTCCTGGTTCTGAATCAGTCCTTTATTAAAAACAAAGGATGAAAAACACAAGTGGATCAGACCTCCAGGAACGGAGCTGAATAGCCCTGGTGTAGGGCATCTGGTCAAAATAATTATGAATGCTGAGTAATATAAACAGATTTTTGGTTCATTATGCCATACCTTGGGGAATGCAACAAAAATGTTCTCTTTCAATGTGATAAGGATCCCCAACACGATTTAGACCTACTTGGAGCGGACGTCTGCTGAGGGAACACGCACAGTATTAGATTTGCCATCTCAGAGCTCCAACTGCAATACAGTTGAAGCTGTGTGGGATCAATTGTACAGGGAAATGGACAAAAAGCAGCTAAAGTCAATACAACAGCAATGGCAAATCCCACGAGATGTTTGGAGGAATTTATCACATCACTACTTGAAAAATTACACAACAGTCCACCCAAGCTAACTGTTTCGGTTTTTCTAATGGAGACCACACATAAACTGACAATGACTTTTTTGTTACTTTCAATGTATTCATATTTCTTTCTTTTTAAAATACTCTAATAGTATTTAATTTTCCAACAAATATACTACACTCATCCAGCTCAGATAAATGTGTTTAAATGGAATTTTAGTGAAGATACTGCATTTGCACAGTACTGTACAGGACAAACATACCGGTTTCACCATTGAGAAATGACACAGTTTTTTATACATAGCCCCTATTTTCAGGGTCCCAAAAGTGTTGGCTTGACAGGTGTTTCCTGTTAGCCAAGTGTTTTTCGGTATGTAACTAGTGACAGACATAGGATGGCTGTCTAGTCTTGAGTCGAGGCTTTCTGGTTGCCTTGGAGTCTGCTTTTTGGTGGCTGTCAACATGAGATACAAGCTATAGCAAGTGGATGACCGAAGAACGCTAACCATAATGACAAGAAAAACTTGACAGATGAGGAACAGTCTCCTGGAGGTAAGCGTGTATATGTCAGCCACTACCACCCGCAGAAGGCTATGTTGGCAGACATATGGAAGCTACAGTGCAAAGCCAACCACTTGTTAGCTTTAGAACATAATGGCAAGGTCCGAGTCTAGGCCACTGTAACGAGCCTACAGGATTATGGAAAAAGGTATTGTTTTTCGGAACAATAATGAATGTTTACCAAGGGTAAAAGCACTTTGTGACCACTGCTGATGTAAAAAGGGCTTTATGAAATACATGTGATTGATTGATCAATTGACCAGGGTAATGGCAAGGAAAGTATGGGAAAGAGGTAATATGTATTCCACCTCATTTGTTAAATATGGTGGCGGGGTTGTTATAGACTGGGCTACTGAAACTGAGCTCTGAAACTAGCGTACATACAAAAACACCTTGTCTGCTAATGTAAAAGCAAATGTCTCCAAACTAACTTGACAGAGCTTCATCAAACAGCAAGACAATGACCCCAAGCAAACTGGCACAGCAGAGAGTAGTTTTTCGGGTCTTGAAAATATCTAGTTTTTGGTGCCTGGGATGGTCCAGTCATCTGGGCTGCTGCTTCTGGTGCTCATATACTGCTGCAGCACTGGTTCAAATCCATCCTCCATCCTTTACGACTTTCCTGTCTAAAGAACCATACAATCACGCTGGGAAAAACTGTTGAATTAAGAACATTTAAAAAAGAAATCTTGACTGGTCAAGTCAATCTTCCTATTTAAATTCAGTTGAATCCATGCCTAATTCAGACAGTATATTAATCTTTTCCAATATTTTGAAATAGTATACCTCGAAATACTTTTCATTTTCAAACAGAGACACCAATATGTATGCAAATACCCTCAATAGCTGAGAATCTATCCTTTAAAATCATAGTAATTGTTTGATTTTAAATCAAAACCAAACCTTTGGTGAAGAGAGATTAAATAAGCAAAGCATTCTTACAGTCCCAGTAATTACAGAGTACTGTATGTTAATTGCATGCAAATAAAAGTTACTTAGCTACCACTCAACAGAACAATCAGGGCCTCAAATTGGCAGGTGTAGGTCTACTGCAGTGTTCAGAACAGTTTTATTATGCCAACTGGTAATCAAGAAAGGCTCTCAATCATGCCAGCCCTTACAAAAAATGATTGCCGGTTTGAAACGACTGCAAAATTACACTAAGGGACATTTTGAAATATACATTTATCAAAAATGGAGGAGGGTATCCAATTGTTTTGGATATATTTTTTTGTTTTAATTCAGCAATTAGGCTGGCAGGTTTAACAATATAATTTTTTTATATATTGTGCATAACATGATTACAATGAATGCTCTAATGTTGAATAATACAGATATAAATATTCATATTCAATATTTCAAAGAGGCAGGATCTAAACATACAAAAACTAGCATAGGTTGCTATAATGGCTAGTTAAACGTGTTTTTGTTTAGCTGAATTAAAGTGAATTAAAGCACTAGAATACTGTAAGAGAATATAATGTTGGGTAATGGCATATGATTTTTTTAAATAAAATAATGAGCATATTTCAATTGGCAGATTATAGCCAGACTACCTAAAAACAAGTTAGCCTAATCAATTGAGGTTAAACAAATGAGTAAGCCTAATCGATTAATGTTAAACAATCACTTTTATGGTAAAATGGTAATTTTTACGAGATTTCTATGAGAATTTGTTTTATTCTATGAGAATGCTTTATTAGACAGGAACATGGTGAAAGATGAGAGGGGTTTTGCATAAAGAGCAGTAGGTTGGATTGAAAGCCCAGCTGCAACAGTACATGTACAGGGGAGGCAGTGGTTTAGACCACTGAATCATCACAGGCTAGGCTTCACCTAGATGTTGGTTTGTCATGATATTGTCATATATTGATTCATTTGTAAGGGTTGAAAGACTGTGTCTTTGATCGGGAGAATGGTCAAAATTGCACTTCAGCAATGATTTATGACCGTGATAAAAACAAGTTATGTTCAAGGCCTGGATATACATTCTGTTTGTCAAGTTTGTCATGTATCCATTTGATGTTAATGCAGGAAAACAATTCAACCCGTGATGTGGAAGCACTCAGTCAGTCATCGATATGGAGTTAAGCGTTTCTGTTTGGTTGTGAGGCGCATCGGCACAGAAACCTGTGTTGTACATGTTTTATATAATTACGAATACACCCAAGCATAAACATTTCAATAGGATTTCCCCCGATCAGAGTCTGCAGCCAGCTGATCGTGAAGTAATGAGACAGGCAGGGCGAGTGAGCTTTTCCAATGTGTCCAGTGGACCGTGAGATCTCTGGCCTGTAGCCCTTGGTGGCATGTACTGTTCCACAAAACCAAGCAGAAGGGGTTGAGATCCACGTTTACAAAAACATTGTTGGTACGGTTTCTGTTATTTATGGTTGTAATTGTTTTTAGTAGGAATATTTGGGGGGGATATAAGACAATATTTTTGGTAATGCACATTTTTGTTAGGACATCTCAAGTTTGTCTATTTATTGTCTATTTGAATCGTAGATATTGGTTGATGGTAAAGGCCAATATGTAGAAAATGTTTTGTGTCCTAAATATCGATTGATGGTAACGCCTGTATAGAAGACTTTACCAGGTAAGAATGCTAAAACAGACGTTAATTTACAGCAAAGATCTGGCACCAGTTAGGGTTAACTGTTTTGCATAGTGACAGAACAACAGGGTTTTTCATTTTCCTAGCCCAACACTCTTGAACACGGAGCTCTCCTTCTATAGACCTACTCAATTTTTTCAATATTTCAGTCATTTATTAAGAAGGATTATAAACATGAGGGAAAGTGAGACAACCGGATGCAAGAATTGAACACCTGACTTAAGACACTAGTAAGATTGTACATTCAAATGGAATTCAAATTAATTCACACAGCCACCCTGTAAATAATTAATATGGGTGAATGAAAACATGAAAACAGAAACCCAGTGTTTTTAACAATAAATAAAACACGTATTTCGACTTCAGAAATTATTCAGACTTTATGAAGTAAATGTTTAGACAGGATTGATTGGACATAATTTAGGAAGGCACACACCTGTCTCTCTCCACAGAGCTTTTTGTCTAGGTATAGATCTGGGGAGGTTTTTGAAAAAATTGCTAGAGCATTAAAGGTTTGCAGGAGCACAGTGGGCTCAGTTATTGTTAAATGGAAGAAACCTGGAACAACTGAGACTCTTTCGAGAGCTGGCCGTCTGGCCAAACTAAGTAATTGGGCAAGAAGGTCCTTAGTCAGGGAGGTGACCAAGAACTTAATAGCCACTCTAACAGAGCTTCAGAGTTTTTCTGCAAAGATGGGAGCACCTGCCAGAAGGATAACCATCCTCGACCTGCATCCTCCTGCAGCACTCCATAATTTAGGCATTTATGGAAGAGTGACTAGAGGAAAGTCACTGCTGAGTAAAAGGCATATGACATTCTGCCTGAAGGACTCTGAGAGCATGAAGAAATGGATTCTTTAATCTGTTGAGACCAAAATCTAATTTTGAATGCCAAGCATTGAATGCCATGCGTTGAATGCCATGCATTGAATGCCAAGCACTATCTCTGGCAAAAAAAACAAGCAACCACTCATCACCTAAAACTCTTCCTCCAGTGAAACATGATGGTGGGAGCATCATGCTGTGGTGATGCTTCTCAGAGACAGGGACTGGTAGACTGGTCAGGATTTAGGGAGGAAGGATAACATGGGCAAAGTACAGGGAGGTCCTTTAAGAAAACCTGACACAAAGTGCACAGGACCTCAGACAGGGGTGAAGATTCATCTTTCAGCACTGCAACGAAACCAAAGCTCACAGTCAAGACAATGCTGGAGTGGCACAGGACATATATGTCAATGTCCTTCAGTGGCCAAGCCAAAGTCCAAACTTGACATCTGTGGGGAGACCTGAAGATCATAGTTCACCAACATTCCCCAACCGGCCTGACAGAGCTTGAAAGGATCATACAAGGAAGAATGTGAGTTGACTGACAAACACTTCATGCATACTTGTCCTAGGCTAGTGGGGCAGGACACAAAGAGTTTCTTACTTTTAGCTGTAGGAGCTAACTAGACAACAGCTAGATGGCTGGGCATTTTTGCTTAATTTATCCAACATGGTGGTTTTGAATTCCAATTTTTAGAGCTATCTATCCTACTCATGGTATAACTATAACTAAGTGAATGAATGTTTTTGTATACTTACACCAAACCAGTGGCCCTGACAGAGATGTATGGGTAGCTTATTAGTTGGCTAGCTGGCTCTTAGACATACACAAAGTCCAGACCAAAATTAACAAGAAAAAATAATCGGGAATATGCCGAATCTATGAGTGTCAATATGACAACAATAACAAACTCTTACTGAGCAAAATCATTTAAAAAGATGACTTTTCAAAATCTGTTCAAACAGAAAGACATCTTTTCAACAACTTGTGCTTATTGGGATTTGTGAAGTACTCGTTCCTCCATACCCTCATAATATAATTACAATTTTTCTGCATTTGTATGGTGGAAATCTTACAAATGGGTCCTTCAATTTGGTATGAATCTAGCTAATTACTTTTTATTGAACCATACACAATATTCCTCCATGTTATGTAGATCTCTAGTCACCACATGCCGGGTGACATGTAAAGCTTATTGTAAAAAGTGGAATGTATTCCTCCATCACAATAAGAAGTTATTAATATCCATCCATCCGTTAATATAAGTGGTAAAGATCCATCCATCATAGTAAAAGGAGGTATATATCCATCCACCCATTACTGTAAGAAGTGGTAAATATCCATCCGTCCATCCCGGTAAGAAGTAGTAAATATCCATCTGTTCATCCATCCATCCTAGAAAAGAAGTGGAGAATATCCCTCCCAATGAATTCAGTCATAGCACTTCAATCCCCCACTTCTGTGTTGACTGGGGTAGAATATGTTTGGATAATGAAAGCCCTGAGGCCACTTGGGTACATTTATGCTGAGGTATACAGATGTTATTAAATGGAGCCTAGAGAAGCCCCATTCTTAAAATTGTATTTGTATTCAAAATATGAAATTATCATATTTGAAATAGAATCAAGTTTACAAGGTCCCAAATTATGATATAATGGAGCTGAGTCATGAATACATATTGTTGTTGTTACTGTGAGCTACTTGAACAGTGGAATGAGGGAATGAGCCATTGTAGAATATCCATGCATCCAGCTGCCATTTACAAAATGTTTACATTTTAGCTGACGCTCTCATGTGAAAGGACTAACAGTAGCAATTAAGGTGTCTTGCCCAATGACAGACTGCCAGATGATTCACATTGTCAGCTCTGGGATTTGACACGGCAACCTTTCGGTTATTGATCAGATTCTCCAACCACTAGACTACCTGGCTCTTTTCACAACTGATTGTCAACCTACTCACTTGGTTACGAATGTAACACCAGGTACATATATATCATATACCGTGCATCAGTTATAAATACATATATATATGACCAAGACATGCTACCTCATAGATATTTCTCTATTCCTCAAGGGACTGTGAATTGTTTGACATGGATGTGGGGTGAATTTAACAGAACAAACGACCAAGCTGCATCCTGATTATTTACTGGAGACATTTCTTCTGTTCTCTCCAACCAAATCACCTCAGAGATGAGAAAGTGCAAATTGCCTTTCTGAATGCATTGCTTTAATCAAAATACAGATTGGATCTTGCATGTTTTTTTCTCTTTGCCGTTTTGTTTTTAAAGTGACTGTGAAAATGCATCTGAAAGATGAATGTAAGAAGGTTAGTGGATGTGGGTGGGATTAGGTGTAGAACATTAAAATCAATAACTAATAGTGATTGAGACTCCTGCTCTGTTCCGGCCAATCAATACCATAATCCAGGCTAGATTGATTCAAAACAACTTCAATATGCCTTGAGAATGGAAAGTTATCATGGACAGTTTTATTCTTTTAGCATGAACCATTGTGAGAATATTCAGAGAAATCTACATTGTAGCCTAAAACGCAGTCCTCCCTTTAATATCTACTGATGCAATGGGGAATACATTGTTGTACAAATGTATGCACAAACATGGAAATACAATACCTACATAGAAGATAAAACAGGGATTGCAGAATAACTGTCAATCAAAATATAGCTCTCCGAACCACAGCATAAATTCAAGATCCACTATTCAAAAAGGGGAGAATAAGCAGTATATAACACGTTATAGGCATTTTCCAAGCTCCAAGGTGTTTAGCTTTAGTCAGTCAACAAGCTGGCACAGTCCATCACACTTCAGGAGAAGGCTTCACGATAAGTGTTTCACAAACCTTCAATTTTCCTTTTCACAAGCTGTAAGGGGATAGTCCTACGCTGTTTTATAAAGACCACCTATCCATATGACAAGGTTCACAGATAAGGTGGACAAACCTCTTTAGAGGAAACTATTTTCTTATGACAAGGTATTTCACAGTTTCTTACGACAAAGTAGTTCACTGTCAAAAAATATACAATAATTGATCTCCTTCCAACAAGCTGCGAGGCACAGTCTGCTATCCTTTCAGAAAATACATTTTCTTTATACCCGGTTTTGTCAGGCACAGCCCAACACAAGTCGGGAGAAGTCTCTCATTCCAACAACATGCAAGACACAGTCCAACAAAAACAACAACAAAAACTATTCTCCTCCCCTCAAACAACGTAGTTTCCTCTCTGACCGTGGTGCGGGTCCCTCAGGGAGCGTCCGGGCTGAAGACTAGACCCCACCGAGTGCCTCAGCTGCTTGAGGAGCATCCAGAGAAGCAGCCCCATGAGTAGGAGTAGCAGCAGGAACAGCCCCAGGTACACGCTCAGGTTCCAACCCCAGCCCAAGGCTACAGGCAACGAGGTGGATGCCACCAGGAACCTCCTTGGCGAGGGCATTGGTAAACCCTGGCTCCCTCCTTGGACTTGTTGTGGGTCCTTCAACGTTTGGACCGGCTCTTAGGTGTCGTCGTGACTGTCATTTTAGAATGTTCCTTGTTAGATCCAAGAGGCTGGTTGATTTGGGAGTTTTCTTTCCCTCCATGTTGCTGTTTTCCGTCAGATTTTCAATGTGTCCTCCTGAGCAGTTGAGTCTGCATCGTTATACAGAGAAGCAAGGGAGAGGTGGTCCATGGTGTGGATGCGTGCTCTCGTCAAGACAGACTGAAAATGGGCGGTAAGCTTTCTGTTGCTGGGCTCTGTACTCTCTTCTGCTGTCAGCACTCGCAGTACATAGCCAGACTCCCAATTTATCACTGGTGTACACACACATACACACACACACAGAGCAAGTAGCCCCCTGACTGCCATTGGCTTCCTCTGTCTACACTCGCAGGCAGAGAATCAAATCAAAGACGAGCTGGGAAAAGAAAACCCTCATTATGTTATTGCCATTAGCGTAACAGTTTGACTAAATGACACATTCCCGACAACACACATTGCAGGAAAGAAAACCTCATAACAGACAAGTTGTGTTTACATTGTTAAAGTAATGTCCTGAGACATTTTTGAAATGATCAGTCTATTTCTTTAATCTCATGAAATAATCTAGCTGTATGTGTGTGGTACATTCGTATCTCTATGAATAAACGAAAATTATTATTTGTAGCATTTGTGAAGAACTGCCATTCTTTTCTTTAGGGCTTGGAATTAAGCCAGTTGAATCTTTTGAAATCTTTGCACAAAGGCCTTTAAATAATTGGAATAGCCTTTTATGAAATGTCAATCATTTAATTTCTTCCAAGGTTGTATATTTGTAAAAAGCTTTCTAATCTCGTCCACAGGCTATTGTGCAGAAAACATGTAAGCCTTGCAAAGCAACCATTTAAAGTTGACCATGGTGGGAGTGAACATACCATTCTTTGGGCCTGGGAGTGACCCTACTGAGTAAAGAATAAGGCATTTTGTAGCAAATTAAAATAATGCACATAATAGCTCCAACTGCATTGCTATTTCTGACATTTAGTAAGGTACACAAACATTACATCCAATCAAACCTAAGCCAGCCACTTCATTTTACAAAAGAGACGCTAACACTACATGCTATGCTCCTTCCAATAGCTAACTAGCTAGATACCTTAGTAAGATTATTTTATCACAACACAGGTTTTCATTCAGGAGTAACTATGTTTTTCCCTGATTCAGTGCAGTATCGCTTGGATGTGCTGTACCATCAGCTGTCCCAAAACAATGTTGCAACATAATGGTTTCAGATGCACAAAACATTTACATAGGGTGAAGTGTTGATAGAGGTTACTAGTTGCTATACTAGGAAGATTCAATACCTACTGCACCGGGAATTTCCAACAACTTTCTTATTGGCAGATGAAGGCCTGCTTTGATGAATTGTTCCACAAGATATTCATCCCATTTGGGCTAAAGCGCCTGTGAACAATATTAGCAACTTTCACTATTTTAAACAGGACTCTCAGCTTTGAATGTTTGGTGCTGGGATGTGGTTTGTTCATTTGCATTTGCATTAAGGCAGTGTCATTGTAATATCTAAAGTGTTCTCAAACTGTATGCATGGACTGATGACTCATTTTTAATTACAATCCTCATTATCTGACACCATGGCGACAGCTAGTCTTCCTGCAGTCCAACACAAACCGAAAAGACATTACAGTCAAAGAAGCAGAGCGTCTCCTTATCAGGGACAGACATTTTCCCATCTTCACAGATTAGAATCAATATGTCTTGACCATGGCAGTTAGCTGTCTAGGTAATGCTTGGCCTGGGGTGGTATGGTGTTCTAAGCCACTGCCACTGGAACTAATACTGTACCTGTGCAAGAAGGGGTTTGTATCAAACCCACTGCTATTCTAACCCGCCTTCCTCCTCTTACAAGCGACAATTATAAAATAACCTAAAAACAAAAATACTGTGCTCCCACTTTTTGGCAATTGCTAATATTTTGAATTTTAAATAAACAAAGTACTTACTAATACCATTGTAAAGCACAACAATACTCAGTACAGATTTTTTTTTAATTCTTATTATTTGATTGTGCCCAATGGCTGTCTATCTACTATATACCCCAAATGCACATCACCATTCAAATGTTTGGGGTCACTTATAGAAATGTCCTTGTTTTCCATTAAAACACATATTAGATTAAATAGGAAATATAGCAACATGAATAAGAAATTGACAAGATTGGAAATAATGATTTTTAATTGAAATAATAATTATGTCCTTCAAACTTTGCTTTCATCAAAGAATCCTCCATTTGCAGCAATTACAGCCTTGCCGACCTTTGGCATTCTAGATTTCACCCCATGCTTCTTGAAGCACCTCCCACAAGTTGGACTGGCTTGATAGACACCACAGCTCAATAGGGTTGAGATGGGGTAACTGTGCTGGCCACTCCATTATAGATAATATATCAGCTAACTGCTTCTTCTCTAAATAGTTCTTGCATAGTTTGGAGCATGTCCTGTTGTAGGAGGAAATTGGCTCCAATCGAGCGCTGTCCACAGGGTATTGCATGGTGTTGCAAAATGGAGTGACAGCCTTCCTTTTAGATCCCTTTTACCCTGTACACATCTCCCACTTAATCACAACCAAAGCACCCCCAGACCATCAAATTGCCTCCACAGATGTCAAGCACTCCTCCAGCATCTTTTAATTTGGTCTGCATCTCACAAATGTTTTTTTTGTGATCCAAACACCTCAAACTTAGATTAATCTGTCCATATCACTTTTTTCCAATCTTCATCTGTCCACAAAATACCCCAAATTGGTTTAAATACATATTTCAAAAACATGTAGTTCAAATGTGGATTTTGGAAACATGTAATTGCCCGTCTATAGTTATGACAATCAGTTTAATCATCTCTACTTTCACAACAGCCACACTATTCACTACCAGATTTAGCTAAGGTGTAGTACAGAGCAGTTATGTTTCAAATACATGTTACTGGTTAAATATGTTCAGGACTAGTTTATCATAAGCCACCCATTCTAAAACTTCAACCTCTCTGTTCGGCTTGCTGCAGTGATTTCCCTATGTGTTCTATTAGATCGATAGCGCTCTCTAATCACGACATGGTAGATGATGTAAAGCCATAGCCCATTCGTCTTAACAGTAACAAATAATGTTCAATAATATTGCAGGCTGCACTGAAATCTAACCGTACAGCTTCTACAATGTTAGCGCCAATTTCTTTGAGACACTCATCAGTCATTTGTGTCAAGGCAGCACATGTTGAGTGGCCTTCCCTGTACAGGTTGTGGAGAGTCAGTTGTTCAGTTTTTCCGCAAAATAGACCTCTACCCTCTTGAGGGCCCCCGAGCTATTGCCAGTACAGTTGCGTTACAGTGGCTTGGTGTTGGAATCCTGGTCGTGGTTTAAAAATAGTGCTCGGGGGTTAAAGTCAGTGCTTCGTGGTATGTTGAACACTTGCAAGATCAATCGTGATTGCGGTCTGAGATATGTCTTCATAACCAATTCCTGGTTCAGCCAACAGTACAAGAAGCTGTACGGCCGGGCGACATGTGCATCAGAAGAAATTTCTTTAACTTGACTATCCTGAGGGAAGATCATTATAAAGATCATTACCGCAAATTGCTATCAGAACTAAGCAAGCTTGTAAAAAAATATATAATTATTTTTCTACTATTTGTAATCAGTCTAATAACTATTTTTCATCTAGGACACACCGTACTCCTACACTTTTCTCCAGGCTCAGGATGAAGACTTGGCATATAATGTTTGTTACCATTAAATGCAAACATGTTTTTTCTAAATTATTGCTATGTCTTCTGTCCATGACTATAATGGTTGCTGCTTACATTTTCTGCGTAAATATAACCACGTTTCCAATTAAAGCCACTGAAACAGGAATCAACAGTACCCCTCCCAAAAAAGAAGCACCCGTCGAGCCGATCCCCGTGACAATAACCGTCATGAAACCAATTTTAGCCAAAATCAGGCCAGTGTATCTAAAATATCACAAGGTGAATAAGTTCACACCCCAAGCATTTCAGACAAATCAATCAGTACAAGTATTTTTTCATAATATTACCTAAAAAGAAAGTTAGATCTTTAGGGTGTTATAGTCTTCAGTGACAGTGTTGTTTAATCAGTGACAGAGTTGACAACTGATAGTCAAAACAGAAAGGTTACTCAAAAATATAGGCTATAAAACATCCACACTAAAATGTTTCTATTCTATCAGTTTATTTAGCACTCTTGCGGTGTTAACGTTGAACACCCACCCAACAGAGTTTGTTTTAGAGGGTTGCAAAAACAATATTTTACAGTTTTTGATTCAAGCGGTATACAAAGCAGCAATTTTATATATACGTTTTTGTTTAAGTTAAAAGTAAAGAACAGAACTTTCTTCAGGTAAAAAAAAATTATACCAGTCAATTTTCTATCAAGATTTGAAAGCACCCCATATAACAAGCCAGTATTATGAGATTTCTACTAGAATTACCTTACAGGATGTTAATAGGGAATATGAATCTTTATAGGATGGTTTCAAATCTTGATAAAAAGGACTTTTTAGGTAGGGGTTTGTATCATCTCAAAGTTTGCATTTTAAACTGTTTGCAATTGCCACAGTATGCCATCTGACCAATCCGGTTTACATTAATGCTGTCTCATTCTTCCACAAAGTTTTGTCCCCGGACAGATACAGTCTCCTCCAATTACATTGTCAGGAACAATACATGGGAACATCTAAAGGTTTTCAATGAAAGATGAGTTGAATTCCCTCTTAATAAGGTACTGCAATTGTTGTCAATGCCAAACACAGGTTGTATATTCTAACAATCTCTGTCGTCATTGCCCAAATCCTGAAATTAAGGTGATGGGGAGTTAGCGGTTACCATGGACACCAGTAGCTTAAGACTAAGGCAAGTGGGGCTCACATGGTTTCAAGTTCAAAACCAGTGGACCAGTTCATGAGGCAAAGAATCTGAGGTTCCCAGTTGGAGGGTTACGGAACTTGGATGTGTATGCAGAAAATAATACCATACCTACTGTAGAATATGGTGGTGGATCTTTCTGTTATAGGACTGTTTTGCTTCCACTAGTCCTTGGGCCTTTGTTAAAGTGAAAAGCTTCATAAAGTCTACCAATAAAACATTTTAGCAAAGAACATTTTAGCAAAAACCAAGAGAACATCTCTATCAAGAGAACATTGTAGCCTTCGCCAGGAGGCTAAAACATTTCATGTGAATATTCTCAGTAGACAACGCAAAACTGCTCAAAGCAGCTCATCTTGCTCATCTTTAACTTGCTCATCTTTAACAACACTCGAGTGAGTGTATACAGATTCCTTTGGTGAATCTGTATACGCTCACTCGATTACATTGCAAGTATTCAACCCCCCAAGGACATTGGTTAATTGTGCAGTTTTACAATCTGAAACTAAAAGGGATATAATCAGAGCTGTTTGTCACTGATCTACACAAATTCTTTCGTATTCTGTTGATATAAAAAAACATAATATACCTCAAACCGTTAAATATTATTGATACACGGACTGCATAAGTGTTCACACACGGCTATGTCACACTTAAGGTGTGGTGCAGCAAAATTGGCTTCAGAAGTCAGGATTAGTTGAATAAGTATGTAATTAAAGCCATTTCTGTTGACTCCATGGGGGTTTGGTACTGTCTGTGATGACAAACATACCATTTTCATCTCCACAGGGATGTCCTCTCTCCAATGCCATTCAGGGGCTAGAGTCACTAGCTTAGTCTTGTTTCCCATCTCCGTCCTTGTGAGGTGGGAGTGTGGGCTATGCTCCGCCCTGTCTCAGGGAGGTTGCGGTTAGTTGGTGTCCCTTTGGTCTGATGCTTGGCAAAGTGGGAGGCGTTACATCCTGCCTGGTTGGCCCTGTGTGGGGTCACCTTTGAACAGAGTCACAGTGTCTCTTGATCCCTGGTCCGAGCACCTAGTTATAGTATTGTGTTCGGGGACTAGGGTCAGTCTGTCCTGTTGTAAGTCACAATGGTTTACACTGCATTCGTTTGTGACAGGCGATAAGGGTCAGTCAGAAACATATGCTGAGGTATCCAGAAGGAATGTTCTTTATATTTCCTGGGGTCCTGAACCATTGGAACATACCTCAGCACAACCTGGCCCAAATGACTCGTAGCTGGGCTTGTCCAAAGTCCTCTTGGATGTGTTGTAGATCAAGCTGCTGCCTGATGATTCCTGCTGCAACTGCCCATAGCCTACCAACTGTTCAGCAGCTGAACAGGAGTCCATTTAAAGATTCTGGACAGAGGCCACATTAATTTACTGGCCTGTTTGTCATCTGAACATACAAAAACATTGATTAGGTTCATAAGGTCATGCACTCCTATAATCTTCGTCCAGCACAGCTAGCAGAGGCTTGCACCTCTAAGTTTTATTCCTGTTAGGGAGTTTTTCCCTAGGTGTCGTGAATCAATTATTGTTGCTTGTTCATTGGGGTTTCAGGCTGGATATCCAGATAGTGTTTTGTGATGACTGCTGACTTTTAAAGCGCTTTATCAAATAAATGTGATTGATTGAGCATTTGGCCTTTGTTTCTGCAGGCTACCTAACTAAATGAGTTGTTGACTACATTACTTCTTGCAGCAAAGTATCCTTGCCAATACAACTACAATTTTACAGTTCCATTTTCTTACCTAAGTGGACAGCTGGTCACTATCAAATAAAGCAATCATTTTCATCTCCGGTTGTGAAGTTTCTTATAGGAACATAAGCAGACTAAGCTATCTACTGCAGGCTACTATGACCATGCAAAACTATCTTTAAATAAAAATCTTATGAAAATCAATCCAATGATCTTTTCTCAAAAACATGGTTACATGTGTAGTTTCAGATAAGCGAACCCTGGATTGTAGTAATAAAGAAAAAAGGCAGAGGGATTTAACACATGCATCCCGCTACGGGTGAATGAACAACAAAATAAACCATCATGACCTATACGTCCATACAGTACATCAAGCGATTGCTAACAAAGAGCAATATTATGGAAATCTGTACAGGGAAACTGAAAGCCATCCTACTTCCCACACCAGAATTAGGGAAAGACATGAAGTGTGAGTTCTGAGGCATTGGAACCTAAAGCCCAAGTATGAGGTTAACAGAGCTAAAATAACTTTCATTGTGTCAAAATGATGGCAACACATTGACAAAAAAAGTTGAAGGAATCAATGTGGCAAAACAAACATGGGTGCACTGCAATAAAAACCACCAACCGAAACAGACAACACAGCTGTGCAATCAAATGACTGCATATCCATTTGAAAAAACAACATCAAAGCCTATGTTTTCTTATCAGATAGTGAGATAAGCGCTGTAGTACTCTGCTGCCACCATGAGGCCAAAACAGAAAGACATTCTACAACCACTAACGGACTGAAACATTCACTTAAATGCAGAGCTTCTGAAAACCACGGGCCAAGTGGGTTTTGACTCCAGGCTCAAACTAGGCCATGTCAGGTCACCAATTATTCAAAATATTTTTCAAAATTACAGATAATGGCCGAAGATAAGTTTTAGCTGCAGGGAGGAGAAAAATTAAGGTCACTTGAGAACCTGCAAAGCAGCAATGCTAATACAAGCAACCACTGAAAAAAAAAAAAAAAAATAAAAGATTCAAGAATAGAATGCATGTTCTTCTACAAACCTACTTTGTACTAATTAAAGCCAGCAAACCCATGAAAATTATATTTTACTTTAGACATGTACACTAATTAGTGGCCTATGGTACCTAAAGTAAAACAAAGAACTCAGTTGGGATCCACCGTCTTAGAACAGAGTACATGGGACTACTACCTTGGTAGTGGTTAAGTCAGATACACAAAGCCAAAACAAGAATAAGACGTTCTTTGTAGGAATGGAATTTATTTACAAGAGACATTTTATAGAGTGTAAGATGCCTGATTGATAACCAGTGAACTCCAAGAAGACCATTGAGGTAAGTGATTTCAGAAAAGCAGGCCAATCATTCTGCTGACCATCAGGCCTGAACTCTCAGTTTAAACTGGAGTAGCATTAACCAGAATACATTTGTGCAATAAGAATATCAACAACCACATCCATACGGCTCAAATAAAATAGCTGTCACAGAAAAGCCAAACATTTTTCAGTCTGGAAAAAAAAATGCCAAAATATTCACAAGTGTATATTAATTGCAGGGGGAAAATACGCTGCGCATTTATTACGAGAATGCAGTGTGAAAGATGCATCTTCAACGGCTTTTTTAGAAGTTTAAAACCACTAGAAAAAACACCTGTCTAAAAACACCACTGCTTGATTAACTTCAATGCTCAGGCATCAATCTAGCATAAAAAGACAGGATTGGACATAAAATATTTTAAATTAAAACCTCACTAATATCACCCACATCCTTAAGATCGACAGTGGGTTCAGTTATTGAAATTCTGGCAATACAGGACTCATAGTAGAAAAATATGTAAATGTGGACAAAAAGAAATCTTTAAAAAAAAAGCTTCCCATTACAACAGTTCTTGGTATTGCAAGCACACAAAATATTAAATTAATTTAAGGACAGTCTCTCTGGGGGAGTCAAGAGAGAGACCTCTTGGTACCTGGAGAGGGGGGAAAAGTAAAATTAATCCACCAGGTTTAATTCAGACCAAACATCCATTTTAGGTCTAATGAATCCATAATCACCATGTGAACAAGGAGCTAACTGAACAAGGAAATGTTGTGTAAGCTCACCAGCCACTTCAGACAGTAGCATAAACTCATGGACACCCATGTGATTTTTGGCAAAAGACAAAGCGAATACAGCTTTGAACTACTTTCTAGAGAAGAACATTTGGAAAACCTGAGAGCGGTTCACTTACTTTGCACCCTTGTACTTCTCCCTCACAGACTGCTGTGCATGAGAAGTGGCATTGAGGTACAATTGGTGCAGATCCTCTATGCAAGGCATCAAGTCTTCTAGAGTGTAGCCAGTCACCTCCACCAGAGATTTGGACTGAAATAAAAAGAAATGACTCAAAGAAACCACTAACACATCCAAATCAGGTCACGTGTTCAAACATTTCCATGATTAGACCGTGCAATGGGGAAAGACTGTCCTTCCCCCATCAGTTTTTGCTGAAAGCAGTGGGATGGACTCCAACCCAGCTGACAGCAGCAGACGGCCACTGGAGGCAGCAGCTTAGACCACCAGTAAACCCTTTAGTGCTGAAGTTGCAGGCATTGCAGATGTGAAATTGACACCAACAGGTTCAGGCTACAAAGACACTGAAAGAACTGGCTGCAATGGCGTTCTAAAAAGCAATGGCGTTTTGGTGTCATGTCTAATGTATCGTTAAAACATGTAGCATGAGCATTACCATCATTTTAATGTAAGATGTTAGATGCTCTAATCACTAGGCTACCTACGTCCTGTCCTCTCTGCTGGTGGGGACCATAGGCTGAACTACCCAAGCCGTTTCGGTTGAATATATTCAACACGCTCATACGTTTGGGGCAGCATTCTTAGTTTAAGGGAACTTGACTCCATAACAGGAATCCGCTAACTTCCTGGTTTAGGGAAGAAAAAAAGAGCCTTGTTTTAAGATACCATGTTGCATTATTTAAAGGGAGGTGTCACACCCAAACAGGAAACTTTCCCTGTAAGAACAGAGCAGCATTAGAACTTTGTCATCCTGTATGGATTTGTGGGTAAAGACAATGTCTGCAAGGATAGTGAGTCTGAGTCCCCAACAACAACACGAACGCACAACTAAGTTGATATGGACAGAAGCACCAGCTAAATGGCATTCCGTTTTCCAAACTTACCCATGAGCCTCCTGTGATTACATTGTTTGCCACAGTAAAGGCAGCAGCAGCAGTCTGAGAGGGGAGGTACTTCAGGAACGGGTCAGAGTCCACTAAACTGAGCTCCCCAAGGAACTAGAGACAGAAAGTTTGTCATACACCAAGAACTCAACAGACAATAAAAAAGGTAAAGTAAGATATGAGGAGAAATAGAATGTGACCTCTACTCACCATTGACAAGCTCTCCACCTTGTTGCTTACATGCTGGGTGAGGAAGTACTGGGTGAGAAACTGGTTGATGGTAGGAGAAGCCAGATCAAAAGAGAGCACTTTTAGCACCAGATGCTCCATCCGCAACACTTGCTTCTTTGTGTAGGTGTCATCTGTGATGTATACAAACTCTGCTACCTCTGGGGGGTAGATCTCTTCGAATTTACTGCATTTGAAAGAAAACTAGTTATCAAAGCATGACTGACACTTTGAAATGAAAGCACAGAAGCATTTGTCAGTATTTATTTCTAACAAACCAGGTAAAAGAAAAGCTTCCATTGTAGAAACAATGTTCCAAAAATTTATTTCAGTGACATACCAACATGAGCTTATATAACTGACAGATTCAGTGTCTGCTACATATCGGTTTCTAAGACAATGTGCTTTAAAGGTAGCATTTACACAGGTCCAATAGTCTCCGGTGCTCCTAAATTCCACGGTGTTACAAATGAAATGCTAGCGTCCTGTCTGCAACACTTACGCAGCCAACAACATGGCAGCGGTTCCAACCAACTGCAGTTTCCCCCGCAGGACGGACATGGAAGATAGGAAGCGGTCAATGTAATTCACGGCAAGATACAGCGTCTCATTCTGAAGCTTGTACTCTTCTCCAACCTCCACCAGCCAGTCAACGAGGATGGCCCTCATGCTGTTGGTGATGTCTGGCTGCTTTTTCATGTAGCCTGCTTTCGGCCTGGACTTAACCTAGGGACAAGACGTGCGAAACACACTGGAGTTACAGAATGGCCATGTGCCATAACGGAAACTAAACTAACGCATGCAAATGTCTGCTTGTCGATAAGGTTTTTTTGATGTGCGGGTGTGAGAAATGCTTGTGGTCATCATGCACTCAGCTAAAGGAGATCCCAAATGATACAAGGAATGCGCATCAGTTTGCTCACCTCCATCTCCCTAAGATAAGTGTGAATTTCTGAAACGTACTCCGTGGCAGCATTTACATCCGCTGGCCTCTCCTCACCTTCAACGACAGACATATCCATGGGTGAATCTGTTGAGGAAAATAAGTGGAAATGTGAGGATCTTATTCAGACCCCAGCATATTCCTAACAAGATTTAATAAGGTAATAAGGTAAAAAGAACATTTCCAAAGGTTGAGTTATGTAAAGCCTTACCTCCAAAACTAACATCCATGTTAGAAACACATGTTGTAGGTATGTCAAGACAGGCAAGAGGCTGTCTTAGCCGGATAACGGCTGGGTTCAGTTTCAGGGGGGAAATCTCTGTGGAGGCCTTGGTTGTGAGAGACACCTGTTTCTTGGAGCAAGAACCATCTGGCTCATCCACATGAATCTGAAAGGCAGGCTGCTTGTTGCCCAACTTCTCTGCATAACTTTTAGATACTTCATTCTCATTTTTACAGGAAGGCACCTGAAATAAGGTCAGATTGAGTAGCAAAGATCAGAAATACTTCAGTACCAAGGATCGACAATGTGTATGCTAAACCCAGACATTTTCGCACAGTCACATAAAGCTGACAACGGAAGAAAATTTGATTTTCATAGATTACATTCCAAATTGGCCTTCCAATGATAAACATGAGATTGACAGCATAAAATGGCGGCCCACTTCTTGGGAGGGAACCTAGACTAGTGGACATTTAAAAATTACATGATCTGAACTCTGAATGAGGTAAAAGGTAAATTTAATTGTAAACATTTAACTTTTAAGTTAAAAGGCTTTTTAATTAACAGTGGTGAGTGTTTAGCACATTAGCACGCAAGCTAGCCACCAGCTCAACCTGCAAAACAGTCATGCTAGCATGATAACCAAGCTATCTAGCTAACCAACAACAGTTCAGTCTATGGTGGTTGGTGGTTAAAGTTAGCCAGCCAAGCTAACTAGAAGATACCAACCTGTTTAGTGCCGCGCTGAGTTTGAGGTTTGCTCCGTTGGTTGTTTTGCAAAGCACCCAGGACAGTCCTTTGTGGCGCTTTGGGGGCAATGTTTTCCTGGTTGTCGACCCGGTTTTTCATTGCGCCTCTTAGCCTGGATAGCATATTTTCTTGATTTTGGTATTCTGGCAGTGGAACATCAACCGCGCTTCCTTGTCCTTGGTTTGATCCAGACATGTTGTCTAGCTAGCTATCGACCTCAGTCCCACGGGTAACCTTACTTGCACACCAAACAAGTCACTGTAGAAATGTGCACTTTGTTAAAAGATTAATAAAACTTGATGGTAAGGAAGTGAAATAAACTGATTTAGCTACAAGTGATATTAGAAAGGACAACCCGAGGCTATTTACTGTAGCTTACAAGGTTGCTAGTTAACACACTAATGTGGATGTTGAGATGGCAACGCAAATAGCTTCAAAGTTGATGCCACAAAATCATATTTTGCATTAAAAGACGGTATTAGCTAGCCATTCTGCTTGAAAAATTCTATGAATATACTTATCGACCAACCTGCTAACTAGATAAAGCCCCTTGTTCCTCAGAAAATCTTCATATACAAATGTTGCCTTTTCTCAGTTCAAGTAGCCCGCGACTATTAAATTGGCCTATCACAACTTAAGGCGAACCTTACGTCACGAATCTACGGCGGCTGATATAACTCAGATTGAACGATTAAAGGAATGCACAAGCCGTTGAGATTTCAAATTGTATACTTTGTTGTCAGCTCAGGCGGGACAAACTGACAATGAAGATTGCAAATTTGCTCTATATAACTTTAATTGATATATGATACAAAAAATGATGACCTCCAAAATTACAAAAACACTGACTTTTTAAAATATATTTTCTATGATTGTAATTTGTGTAGTCTAAAAAGATACAAATGAAGAATGATACAGCAAATCTAACAAAAAGAGTATAGAAAATAATATTACAGCTATAAACCAACAAAATATAGTCATATTGCCAATGGACATTAAGAGATTCCATATGCATTTGCTATTGACAATTAACTTAAATACTTCATATTATGTTACATAATTCTACACATATCTCACAGAAAAACAAATATCAATAGTTAACTATATACACAAAATCACAATACAAAAGCTATTACAAATAGAAGGTCAAAAATGGTTGTCCCAATGTTTGTCATTATGCCTCATTAAAGAAATTCATCAAAGAATCCAGATCGTAGTTATCCAAAATTTCCAACAGCAATGACACCTTTGTCTTCACATTCTGTCCTTTGAATTTAAATTTGTCGATGAAGAGGTCTGTTATCATACCTGGGGAAACACAAACACACACGTTACTGTGATGGTAGTTGCCCTGCCATTTTGTCAAATTTCATTTCAAAATACAAGGCCTCCGTCACTGGTAAGCTTGACTCAACTCCTGGCTTTTCCGCCTTCCCATCTTCCAAGTCTGGAAGGTCAATAAAGTCTTGAGGCAATGTAGCTCTGCAAAGCACTCGGCCCGGACCGAATCGCTTAGAAACTGTCCAAAGATTTGGCCTGTGTGATCAGTACTCCCCCTTGACGAGTTCTCAGAAGTTATTTCAAGCAGTTCTTAGTTCCTAAGCAGTGGTCATCCCCAAATCCGGATCTGCCCATGTAGAACATTTGTAATATATCTCTCTGATATCACAGTTAGCAAAGAAAGCTGAAATATTTGCTCTCCGGTGGATAGTTAAGGACACATCTTTTAACCCCACATCTCTTTTAACCTGGTTTGAAAGTATAAAATGCCGGCCTACTACCCATTACCTTTTCAACCTTTTCAGTCATCCGAAAGATCCTTTCAAAGGGGGTTAAATTTGTGCAGGTTTATCAAAAGAAATCAATTAAATGTATCAACTTTTCTTGGCAACTCTCAACTTTTCTTTCCAGGGATGCCCCTATCTGTCTAAGGTAGTGAAAACTGTATTCTATAAAAGCTTCCCAAAACATTATTATAATGTTTAACTATAAAAACATTCTAAAAACATTATTGAATAAATGTTAATCACAAAGCAGACTACTGTATCAAGCAGGGAAATGGCATCATGATTACATTCAGCAACCCAGTGAAAATTTGTTTTGCAAACAATATCACAAGGCCACTATAAAACTGGTCTTAGTTTCCTCACTCATAGCCTGACTGTTTAGCTGGAGAGTGTCCAGAAGAGAGTCAGTATCATCATTATAGGCAGGTTGAGCAACAGCTACCAGAAATGCCCTCAAACCCCTCAGAATCAGGTCACTGGAGAACAGACAGAGGCAGATGTTCTTGACATTTTGCTAAATCCCTGTACAACTATTTCTACCAAACAGAGAGCTCTTGGGGAAACTGGCAACAGCCATGATCTCAAAACTCCCATGACAGGCAAAAGACACTGATTTCTTCCATTCCATACCCCCCTAAACTGAACCATGCACACTCCTTAAAGCCCTTAGGAAGCTTCAGAAATGCCAACCCTATATGCATTTTCTAAAGCTGCCACCCTAAACCTTGTTGTTATAGTGTAGTTGTTTAATATTTATTTAAGTATATTGCATATTAACTTATTACTGTATAACTATTTAGTTAGATGTGTAGTTGCTAATTATATACAGCTCCGGAAAAAATTAAGAGACCACTGCAACTTTTTGTTTCCTTTCCAAAAAAGTTGAAAAGGAAAGTTTTGAGTGAGGAACAGAAGCGTTCAATTTGCAGTGGTCTCTTAATTTTAACCCTTCTGTTCCTCACTCAAAACCTTCCTTTTCCACTTTTTTGGAAAGGAAACAAAAAGGTGCAGTGGTCTCTTAATTTTTTCCAGAGCTGTATAATCATATATAACAGATGGTGATTCTAAATTGGTGTACTATTCAGGCTATGTCTGTGAGATATACCAATAAAACCTACTGCTACTATTACTACTAAACTAGGCTACGGCAATGACTGAAAATTGCATTTATTTTCTTCTATTGAAGAGAGCACTGTGAAGCAATAACAATTTAGGAGTGTGAAGCAATAACCAGTTAGGTTATTGCACTGTGAAGCAATAACCAGTTAGGAGCTACCATATAATCTTTCCAGGTGAGCTGGTTGCTTCTTGTATTCCTCTAGCAAATAGGCAGACTCATCTAGAATGTTACGATACTCAGGGATGAGGAAGTCTGCAGTCCCCTCGTGAACCTGAAGCTCCTACAAACAAACACAAAAATATAGACACTTGAGCAAGTGTTGCGATACTGAATATACATTTCTGTTAAAATACTAACTGTCTGCAACGTTGGTACTCACTTTCAACGCGTCAATCAGCTGAACCTTTTTGGCTAATAGCAGCTGATACTCAAGCTTCGGGTGAATCATCTTGAGTGTGTGACCAACTGAGTTGTCATTGATATCTGGAGCCGCAGATACAATTGAGAAATATATTGGCCATGACAGAGATGAGATGAAGGCAATGAAAACATTTTAGCATGAACATTCTATGTTTGACTCCTTCAATCCAAAACGCTTCATGTAGTTGCGTAAAAAGACAAAATAACTGGTTAAGACCTCACCATAAGAAATGTTGAGATTGATTTTTCTTTTGGTGGCTTCTTTGGAGAGGACATCTTTCAGTATGGAGATGGTAGAAATGTTGTCTGACTTGAAGTGGCTCTCCCCTTTACTAAAATCACAAAAGGGGAGAAGAAAACCATTTTTTTATGTCTTAAAGGGGCACTGTGTAGAATCCTGCCTCTAAACAATAACACGACTTGTCTCCTACATATCTTCCCTTACCGAACGAGACTGGCATAGTACTAGCTAGTCCAGGGGGGTTTAGGGTTGGAAGGATAGTACTACGCCAGTGTCTAAAGTGAGTGTAAGGAGATTACAAGACGTTGTAAACTGATAAACGGACCAGTGAGAATGTTTAAATGGAGAATATGTCAGTGACTCAGATTCATTTTGTAGAAAAAGATTATTTGAAACATTCATTTGAAACATTAACTGCAAATGTATACTGGTAATTTGTGCTTATATTTAATTAAAGTAGTACAGTAAAAATCGTACATATTGCCCCTTTCATTTAATTAAATATTGCTGAAGTCAAAAGTAAATCGTTTGAGTGTTATTACACCAAGCTTATTACAGATACTGCTTGTTAGATCCAGAAAGTGGAAGGCAAAAAGTCTATTACTGTATGTGCACTTGAGTTTGCACTTTTGGGATTATTTCATCGGTTTCATTGAACTGGGGCAAGCTGAACCAAGCATGCAGTTTGTCAAACATCCCTGAGGCGATAAATAAAATTGCATTGAATTTAAAATTCTAACCAGTATGTGGCTTCCAGCTGCGTCCCAAGGAAAGTGTTCTGGAAGTAGAAAGTTATATTCTCCCCGGCTGGGGTCTTCTCTGGGACCTCTGGCAAGCAGAAGACCACCCAGGAGTGGATCTCTGCAAAGCTGAATTGGCCAACTAGACTCAAAGTATTCATGGGTCTGTATGGATAATTTAGAGAGACAGAAATAGATAACAGAAGAGAGAGTCAAAAAATTATTAAGCAGAATATTAAACTGTGAATATTTGGTAAATCACAGTTTTGGGTTAAATGCCTTGCTCAGGGAGAGAACAACCTTTTTTTTTTTCCCTTGGTGTCTCAGGGGTTACAACCAGCAACAAGGGTGGCTACCTAGCCTCCCCCTCCTACCCCCCAATCTTTATTTCTGTCCAGAGGAATTAAAGGTTGCTGACTGCTGCCTTAAATACAGCCCAGTTGACCTCAAAGTCAAGTGTTTCAACAGCCTGGACAGGTTTGTTGAGACTGACTAAATTTGGCAAAACAATGCTAGGTCTTCATCCTCCTCCCCACCTGTCCTGGTCGATGGCGTGCGTTCTCTGGTGAAGAGATAAGGGTTTGATGAGGTACTGGCGGACCTGGCAGGTCTTGGGTTGCAGGCGTGGGGTGATGTAGGCCTGTAGAGTACCGTACTGGCCCTCAATGGACCTGACCTGAAGAAGGGAGAAAACACAGACAGCAATGTATGCCCATTGCATTGCAGAGATAAATGGGTTTGCTCACTTTTTATTGGAAGTAAAAAATGACAACTCGCCATGAGTAGGATTCTACACAAATGGTAATCATAAAATTGAGATTTTTTTTTTTTTTGAAACTTCCTCTTGAAAAACAAACTCTCACCTTCAGCTCAAGCCGTGTAGTATTTGCTTGGCATCTGTATGTAGCAAGGAGGAAATTTCCATTCGGCTGCTGGAACAGAGAGCATCATTTAGTGATTTAAGGAATCAAAAGCATACCTACTCTCACTACTATGAACTCTCACCTCTGAATCACATTCGCTGAAACTCACGACAGCGGAGTTCTTGTCAACGTCCAGCAGATCAATCGGTACGTCGCTCTGTAGAGAAAACCATCCTTTCATTAACCTGTTAGTTGGTGATATAACAATCCACACTGCAAGCAAGTCTTCATCATGAAAAACATTTCACAACATCAAAAATACAGAGCCGGGTCAACTTGCTCTACCTGCAGCAGCAGGTTGTCAATGGCGGTCTGCACTTCGAGGGCGAGGCTGTAGCTGGCATCGTCCTGACAAAGGGTGAACTTATCGTTGACGTTGAACATGGGCACAGCAGAGACAGCCGTGCTGGACTGGGAGGTTTGCTGGTACCTTTCGCGCCCCTGAAGGACTTTCATCTGCAGTTGGTCAAGCTCCGCCCTGAGAGGGAATGGGGCAAGTCCAACCGAGATATGGCTGTCACATTTAACCCTTATAGATATATTACCGTTCAAAATGTAGGGGGCACTTAGTAGTGTCCTTGTTTTTAAAAGAAAAGCATATTTTTCGTCCATTACAACAACATCAGATTGATCAGAAATACTGTGTAGACATTGTTAATGTTGTAAATGACTATTAGCTGGAAATAGCTGATTTTTAATGGAATATCTGTATAGGCGTACAGAGGCCCATTATCAGCAACCATCTGTCTCATGTTCCAATAGCACGTTGTGTTTGCTAATCCAAATTTATCATTTTAAAAGGCTAATTGATCATTACAAAACTATTTTGCAAACATGTTAGCACTGCTCAAAACTGTTGTGCTGATTAAAGCAATAAAAACTGTACTTCATTAGAAGAGTTGAGTATCTGGAGCATCAGGAATTGTAGGTTTGATTACAGGTTCAAAATGGCCAGAAACAAAGAACTTTCTTCCGAAACTCAACTTCGGGATGCAGGCCTTCTAGGCAGAGTTGCAAAGAAAAAGCCATATTTCAGACTGGCCAATATATATAAAAGATTATGATGGGCAGAAGAACACAGACACTGGACAGAGGAAGATTGGAAAAAAGTGTTATGGACAGGCAAATCTACAGTGGATATAAAAAGTCTACACACCCCTGTGAAAATGCCAGGTTTTTGTGATGTAAAAGAATGAGACAAAGATAAATCATGTCAGAACTTTTTCCACTTTTAATGTGACTTTTAATGTGACCTATAATTCAATTGAAAAACAAACTGAAATCTTCGAGGGGGAAAAATGAAAAATAAAAACCTTACAATACCTGGTTGCATAAGTGTGCACACCCTCTTATAGCTGGGGATGTGGCTGTGTTCATAATTAACCAATCACATTCAAACTCATGTTACATAGAAGTCATTACACACCTGCCATCATTTAAAGTCACTCTGATCACAAATAAAGTTCAGCTGTTCTAGTAGGATTTTCCTGACATTTTCTTAGTTGAATCTCAGAGCAAAAGCCATGGTCCGCAGAAAGCTTCCAAAGCATCAGAGGGATCTCATTGTTGAAAGATATCAGTCAGGAGAAGGGTACAAAATAATTTCTAAAGCATTAGACATACCATGGAACACAGTGAAGACAGTCATCATCAAGTGGAGAAAATATGGCACAATAGAGACATTACCAAGAACTGGACATCCCTCCAAAATTGATGAAAAGACAAGAAGAAAACTGGTCAGGAAGGCTTCCAAGAGGCCTACAGCAACACTAAAGGAACTGCAGGAATTTCTGGCAAGTACTGGCTGTTCTGAATGTTCTGACATGATTTATCTTTGTCTCATTCTTTTACATCACAAGAACCTGGCATTTTAACAGGGGTGTGTAGACTTTTTATATACACTGTATCTATCACAAAGAATAACATTTGTCAGATGCAGTGGGGGGGAGGGGTGCTTCAGGAAGCATGGGCTGAAATCTCTTCAGATTACCTCAACAAACTGACAACTAGAATGCCAGAGGTCTGCAAGGCTGTAACTGCTGCAAATGGAGGATTCTTTGACAAAAGCAAAGTTTGAAGGACACAATTATTTTTTCAATTAAAAAACATCATTTCTTGTCAATGACTATAAATGTCCTATTCATTTTGCTATATTTCCTACTCAAACTCATTTCATGTATGTTTTAGAAAACAAGGAAATTTCTAAGCAACCCCAAGTATTTGAATGGTAGTGTTAGCTAGCTACTAATGTTTGGTTAAGATACAGGACTGTTATAATTAAGAAGCAGTTAATTTCAGCCTTGCCCAACACTGTTTCTCTTGTGAAGTTACATTATCTATTGAGAATGCCGGCAACAGCGACAACTGTCCACTAGAATACCTAAGGCTTGCCACTTTGCTCTGGGTCTCACGGCTCATCTTGACTTCCTCTCCGGGGCCCGCCTCTGCCTGCTGGGGCTCTGTAGTCAGCCCTGTCACCCATCCTGGACACACACACACACACACACACACACACACACACACACGTTGTTATTGGAAGTGCCTTTTAGGGCCTGTCGGGGTCACTCTTCCCTCTCATCTAGGTATCAAATCCCAATACTCCAGAACAGTGAAGGGGCCATTGCCCTGCAGTCTTTTGAATGGAATGTTAAACAGGCGCTCTGAGTTTCGTTGGTCACTAAAGATCCCAAAGCACTTACCAATAAGAGTAGGTGTGTTAACCCCACTATCCTAGCAACATTTCCAATATGGCCCACTTATCATTATGGCCAACTCATCATCCTTGGCTACCAATTGGCTCATTCATCCCCTCTCCACCCCTGTAACTAAAATAAAATGTACTATAGGTACTAAATTGAAAACAATCTCTAACTGAAGTCACTCTAGATAAGAGCATCAGCTAAAGGACTGAAATGTAAACGTAAAAAGAACAGCAAACTGTCAGCGGACATTACTCCTCTGTCCACAGTGTGATAGAAGCTCACCTGTGTATGTGGCTGTCAGAACCTCATCATAAGACTCCTTCCCAACACAGCCACCCTGGATAGAGGTGATGCTCTCTGACAACACCTGGACATGTCAAAAAAAAAACAGGCATGGATTTAAGCAGTATCCTCTCGACTGAAGGACAGAAATTGTCAGTGTTTTACATGAAAAAGAGTAATTCTCATTAATGTTGACCATTAAATGCGTATCTAATGATAGTTGGGATGTAGGATACAAGGTATGTTTGGACTCACATGCTCAAAGCGCAACGTGGGCTCGTTGGAGCAGTCAAACCCATAGACCTCCACTGTCCCGTCATCCCTGCCAACCAGGATGTCCTTCACCCCGTCACCCATGATATCAAAAGTGTCCATGCACAACACACCTATCAGCAGCCACCACAGAAGAAGAAAATGGAAGTGAACTAATAATAATAATACATATACAGTGACTGTATACACACGTACACAAATAATATCTCTGACTAAAAGATGTCATTGTCATTAACACTTTTAAAACATACAGCATAAACACAATAGTAACTGTGCTAATTGTGATTCAGAGTATAGAAAACAAATAGTATAAAGATTTTTTAACAATACAGTACCTCCTTTCTTCTTCTCATTACCAATCTCCCATTTAGAAGAGGACGAGCTATCTGTAATCCTAATGAGTCCCAGTTTGCCATCTATAGTTCCATAGAGAATGTCTTCGCCATTAGTCCCTAAATCAGACAGAATGGTAGAATATCAGTTCATTGTACAGGGATGAGTGAAATTTACATTTTTGAATATAAGGATGTTGTACTTACCTCCATCTCTGTTGTACTGTTCCAGAACACAAGGCGGTCCAGGGACTTCAATATCGTACAAAAGCTCAGATCCCTTGGGTCAAGAAAACTCACTGAAGAAAACTCACACTCAATGAAGTACTAATATACTTATACTGGATTACTTTTACACAACTTGAATTCACCCATTCGCTAGTTTAAGGGTAAAATTAACCCTGAAATATTCTGGTATATTAAAGTGTAAACCATGGACATGACTAATTACTTCTGTAACCTGTTTATGATAGCAAACAAGGCACCTCAGGAGTGTGTGGTACATGGCCAAAATACAACAACTGAAAGACCTTAGAAAAGCCCTCGGAAGAGCCCCTCAGAACAGTCCTTAAAACAGCCCTAAGAACAGCCCACACCCATGGTATTTTGGCCAGATCCCACACCCTCCACACCAATCCCTACTGATTCACACCCTCTAACCAATACCAGCAGCAATATACTGCCCCCCCCCCAGGTGTTATTGGCCAAATAAAATCTTTACCTTTAACACCCTGAGAATGCGGTCTTGACATGCCAACACGGGGACGGTGCGGCCCAAGTTCTCAGCAGGCAGGCACACGATGTCATTGATTTTGTCCCCGGACAGATAGTAGTCCTGATCCTTGCAGTCACAATAGTGGTTGTAGATGTAACTTGCACACACAAAAAGGTCTGCTCCTGAAATGTGCCTGAAAAACCCATTGTAGTCAAAGCAATTCAAATCAAATATTCAACAAATTTAAAACACTGACAGTCCTCCTTATTTATACACCAAATTATTCTCCAAGTCTTTTTTGCAATAAAGGGTTGCCTGCAAATTTGCAGTGACATCCGAGTCCTTTTCATCCCTGTTGACATCACTGTGTGTAGGAAGCCCGGATCCGAGGCAAGCTAACCTACAATTCGTAATCAAAACGTTTAAACTCACATGGCATTAATGCTTTCGGTAAGGTTGGCCTCAAAGGAAAGGAACTGTTTGCCTTTCTTGGTGAATCCCTTCACCTCTGAGCCGGCACACACAAAAATCTTCTCCTGCGGGGTTCCAATCGCCCCACCAAGGTCCAACCTTGCGATCTTCTGCCCTGGCAAGGTCTTAAACACAGGCTGGAAAAGATTCAACAACACAATCCAAATTCAACAACACAAATGTATTTAGTTGGTACATACTGACCGAAATGAGCAGCTTTACCGGAGCAGGTATTCAGATGAAGTCTTTGAAAATGGTTGGATTCTGCAAACCTGGGTGCCAGTTTGGTTTTGTTTAAGCAAACCATGAATGTGTTTGAATATGTAAAACTGGGTACGTACCACAGCTTCTCCTTTTTTCATCCCAAAACAGGTTATCACACCATCATGATCGGCAACGGCAACCTGTAGCGAACAAAATGACACCTTAAAGAGTACTTGGGGCACTGTACAGACAAATTTCTTCAAGCATGTTCCACACCAACCACTGGGTTTATTTATTGGCCATCTCAAATAACTCACATAAACTTTACAGTACCTTTTGGGTTGCTTTACGTCCCACGGCAGGGAGGAGCCTCATAGTTTTCTGCGAAGTCACACCAACCTGTGAGGATGAATGTGACAGGCTGCGTCAGTCAGTAGGACAAGACATTGGGTATGCTCGATCAGTAAGCAGAAAGCTGTGGACTACGGATGGCTGAAAGTCAAATGCAGTTGTTTTTTGTTTTTTTTAGCAAGACCCAATCAACCGGGCAGTGTTGCCAACGTTTTGTTGAAATATCCATGTCTTTAACCCTCATATCACAAGTAAAAAAACTAAATCAGATTTGCATAAACATTATCTATAAGTATTGTTTAGGGAGTGGTCTTAAATGTCACATTAATCTATCCACTGTAAACATGAATCATGGCATAACTGGCTTCTGTTTCAGTCAAGTATTTGCTAACTTTCCTTATGACTGGTTGACAAAAGTAATGCCTCCCATTAAATCGACATGAAGGTGACAGCAGTCACAACCTCATGACTTCTGGTTTTAGTGAAGTAGGACTATGAATCCCATAAGAAGCTATTGCCACCACCAACTTACTAAGAGGCCCCTCGGTTATCACCAGTTACTGATGACACTCAGAATGCCTTCCAAGGAGTGGTAAGGGGTTAAATAACCCATCAACCCCATATTAACCTATCATTATTATTTAAATTGGGTAATTTACAATTTATGAACTTCAGTAAAAGTTAAACATTTTATTTAGGAGGTATATCATCTTTTATGTGTCAAGTCTTGACATCAGACATACAGAATGCACATAATGTTTAACTTTTACTGAAGTTCATACATGGTGCTCTATTTTCTTCTGTAAAATCTAAGTGGCCACTGGAGGTTATATTTCTCTCTGCCTTCACCATCGATAATCTTCTGTCCCTCAGCTCTGGGACACTTGTTCAAATGACAAATATGCAAATGGAGGGCTAAGGCTATATGTTAATATGGAAGGGCTTAGACTATATTGACACACCTGGCTTACAAATTAATGACATATGCCAGACAGTTAAGAGTCTTGTAGACTAACATATTTGGTTCATTAAATCCGTTTTTTGTAGGCCCTTCACAGCTAGCTACATCATATGCTGTCCAACTAGTCATAGAAGCAGGGTGCGAAATAAAACTTGTAAAAGATTGAGATGGTTGTTTCAGTTGGACAGGGAGAAAGTATTTTTTGGCGAGACATGTCCGTAATAACCTCACCAGGTATTTTGGCATTCAGTAAGTCACTTTATGTCCATAATGCAACACACTTTCAAAGTGACCAAAGTTGGTCAGCATCTCAAGGTGAACAAAAACAACTTAATCCCAAAGGATCCTGATTCCCTTCTCCTTCCCCCATCTACACGCATGTTCAGGGGCGCCTCCGCCTTCTAAGGCTGAAAGATTGTAAACATTAATGGCTTTAAGTAGGAAACCCTGGTTCAAAAAATATGGTTCTGAATAGTCATCATAGCACTGGGTTATATACAACTAACTTTTAAAGCACCTGCTACAACTGCTGTTAAAAAAGTACCCAGATTTAGCCATTTAGATTAGAAATATATTAAAACAACAGCAATAATGTGCCGAATATGTTGTGTCAATAGCTGATTTCTGAAGATGTTATGACCAGTACTTGAAATATTTAATTTATAAACATTTAAAGTGGATCTAAATGTCAATAGTAATTCATGTCACCTGATTGCTAATACAATTATTGTAATAGAAACAACCACTAACGTAACTACGGGTCTCTGGTTCTTTACAGTGATCCAGATTGAGATCTCGCCTGCAGCAAAAATGAAAACAGTACGAACAGAACCGGACCGAGACCCACCCCTTCTGGTAGTCCAGGTTCGGATTGATGTTAACACCTGTCCTAACTAAACAGCAAAGTTTGGAAATTGCGCACCAAATGTTGGACTGAACCCAATTTTAGGTAGTTCTTCACAATGTTCTGAGAACAATTAAAACAGATATACAGGTGCAGGTCATATAATTAGAATATCATCAAAAAGTTGATTTATTTCAGTAATTCCATTCAATAAGTGAAACTTGTATAATGTATACATTCATTCCACACAGACTGATATATTTCAAGTGTTTATTCCTTTTAATTTTGATGATTATAACTGACAACTAATGAAAACCCCAAATTCAGTATCTCAGAAAATTAGAATATTGTGAAAAGTTTCTATATTGAAGACACCTGGTGCCACACTCTAATCAGCTAATTAACTCAAAACACCTGCAAAGGCCTTTAAATGGTCTCTCAGTCTAGTTCTGTAGGCTACACAATCAGGGGGAATACTGCTGACTTGACAGCTGTCCAAAAGACAACCATTGACACCTTGCACAAGGAGGGCAAGACACAAAAGGTCATTGCTAAAGTGGCTGGCTGTTCACAGATCTCTGTGTCCAAGCACATTAATAGAGAGGCAAAGGGAAGGAAAAGATGTGGTAGAAAAGTGTATAAGCAATAGGGATAACCGCACCCTGGAGAGGATTGTGAAACAAAACCCATGCAAAAATGTGGGGGAGATTCACAAAGAGTGGACTGCAGCTGGAGTCAGTGCTTCAAGAACCACCACGCACAGACGTATGCAAGACATGGGTTTCAGCTGTCGCATTCCTTGTGTCAAGCCACTCTTGAACAAGACACAGCGTCAGAAG
>JACXGI010000183.1:0-18840 GCA_016801175.1 Esox masquinongy | reverse complement strand
CAGGAAGAGAGGAGAGGCACAGAATCCACATTGCTTGAAGTCCAGTGTAAAGTTTCCACAGTCAGTGATGGTTTAGGGTGCCATGTCATCTGCTGGTGTTGGTCCACTGTGTTTTCTGAGGTCCAAGGTCAACGCAGCTCTCTGCCAGGAAGTTTTAGAGCACTTCATGCTTCCTGCTGCTGACCAACTTTATGGAGATGCAGATTTCATTTTCCAACAGGACTTGGCACCTGCACACAGTGCCAAAGCTACCAGTACCTGGTTTAAGGACCATGGTATCCGTGTTCTTAATTGGCCAGCAAACTCGCCTGACCTTAACCCTATAGAAAATCTAAGGGATATTGTGAAGAGGAAGATGCGATACGCCAGACCCAACAATGCAGAAGAGCTGAAGGCCACTATCAGAGCATCCTGGGCTCTCATAACACCTGAGCAGTGCCACAGACTGATCGACTCCATGCCACGCCGCATTGCTGCAGTAATTCAGGCAAAAGGAACCCCTACTAAGTATTGAGTGCTGTACATGCTCATACTTTTCATGTTCATACTTTTCAGTTGGCCAACATTTCTAAAAATATTTTTTTGTATTGGTCTTAAGTAATATTCTAATTTTCAGAGATATTGAATTTGGGATTTTCATTAGTTGTCAGTTTTAATCATCACAATTAAATGAAATAAACATTTG
This sequence comes from Esox masquinongy, assembly GCA_016801175.1. Taxonomy (NCBI): domain Eukaryota; kingdom Metazoa; phylum Chordata; class Actinopteri; order Esociformes; family Esocidae; genus Esox; species Esox masquinongy. Next base: position 18,155 of record JACXGI010000183.1, on the reverse strand, counting down.
AAATATATCAGTCTGTGTGTAATGAATGAATATATTATCCAAGTTTCACTTTTTGAATGGAATTACTGTAATAAATCAACTTTTTGATGATATTCTAATTATATGACCAGCACCTGTACACGGTCCATTTCTTTTTTGCTATTTTACTTAAAATCAAATTTAAAAGCAAACTATTTAAAAGTTAGCATAGCATGAATGACTTGTTCATGGTATGTTACGCATATGTAGGGTGTATAACAATCAAGCTCCTGTACTGTACTGCACTGTAGATTGGGTACTAGATAGACAGCTAATTATTAGACATTTAATATTACATAATAACATACAACAGTTACCTGCAGATAATCAATTCGATTGAGGTTGATCTCCATGATATTCCTCTCTTGATGTATCTGCTAAAATGTGCAGAAAATCGGTGAGCAGTTCTGATTAACGTTTACAGTCAACGTTCTCTAATACAGTCAGCCAGTTGTTAGTTAGCTAGCTAACAACATGCAATGTTAGCAAATAACATCTATTCAGTTTGGGATTATCCTGAACTGTACTGTAGTACTGTAGCGGTAGGCAGGGATTAGCCTAGTTGGCTAATTTTACAGCAAATTCGGCTAACACTGTATTCGCGCAATTTACACGTTGCACACTGACCACCACTTTCCATATAGCTAGTACCTGGTTGTTTAATTAATCTAAACCATAAAGCTAGTTACATAATTTACATTTTAAAATTCACTTGAGTAACATCTGATTCTGCTGTTGCCATGGACAACAAAATCGTTTGAAGAAGCTTTAAGATCATTGGGCGATGGTGGTGTCACTGAGATTCAAGGTAGATTTTCATTGGTCTACTGGGTCTAGTATTTTGTAGCACAACGTTACAACCACAGATACAACCATAGATGTAAAAACTTCCGGTTTTCGGATGTTGCCTTCAAAATAAAATTCCGCGGTAAAACGCGATATGTTTGATAGGAAATTCATATTTTGTACAGCTATATTGCAGTGCATGTCGTTAAAATATATGTTAAAAGCAATATATACATGTGAAAAAATAGAAACTAAAGATAAATATTATTTAAATAATTATTTACATAAGATAAAGAATATTATACGGTGGAGCACATTGACGTGGTTGGAAAATATGAAATCATGAAGTGTCTTTTTGTTTTTAATTTGCTGATGCTCATTACTTTAAACATATAAAAGGGATGTAAACCACCCCCCGAACCCTCAATGCAATTAACTGTAATACACTTTACCTGGGGATAAATATGACCTCATAGCACAAAAGCTATTCTACATGCCACAATGAATGTTTCCTAGAAAATACTCAAGGGAGTATGAACTCAGGTGAGATTTTCAATAGGATCCAGCTGCCGCCATATGTATCTCAGGATCAGTCCTTTCTTGGAACAGTCCGTCAGCAGAACAGTACTTCGCCCCTACTGGTAACATCTCTGTCAGGAGCAATGCTCAGAACAGTACTGTGCCGCCTACTGGTCACATCTCTCTCAGGAGCTGTACTGAGAACAGCACAACAATACCTACTGGTCACATCTCAGAGTGAAGATACATCTCTCGGGGAGGGTGTTCAATTTCTCTCAAGAAGATGTTGGCATTTATAGATACACTTGAACCTTTTAAGCCAAAGCCACAAAAACAACGTTTATGTGTTTAGGATATCCTAACTTGAAATTCTGTAACATTACAGATGGATTAGTATGCACTTAGCGACCTCTGGTGTGTAAAACAGATGAAAAGCAGTGTTCAGTATTAATGCAAAATAGTAAATAATAATTATAATTCAACTATATCTTAAAGTATTTATATATTATTATTTTGGATTATTTAAATGTAATTTTTTGACATAGAATGGATGGTAAGAGCACTTGGTAGTGTCAAATAAGGAAAGATGTTGGACACCTGCCCCCTGGGCTGAATTGCTTCCTGTGCCCCTTTATGGTGGTTTGTAAGCGTTTATTCGGTTGGGGCTTTTAATAGGGCATGGTTTGTAAAACATATTTGATTAAGTCTGTTGGATAGAAAGTGTGTAAACATATTCTGTAAGAATGAAAACATTGTCTTAATTTAATAAATAGATTTAATATCTGTATACCCTGTCTATATTGGCATCTGCTTCATACTGCCTGCTCAATCTGGACCCTAGAGGACTGGTAACTTTTCCACCTTAAGTCCATTACCTTGAAAGGCCACATCAATACAGTTAAGTCCGGAAATATTTGGACACTGACACAATTTCATAATTTTTGCTCTGTACGCCACCACAATCGTTTTGAAATGAAACAACCGAGATGCAATTGAAATGCAGACTTTCAGCTTTAATTCAAGAGTTTGAACAAAAATATCATATGAAACGTTTTGCAACCATTTTCATACATAGCCCCCTTATTTGAGGGACTCAAATGTAATTGGACAAATTAACACAATCATAAATAAAATGTTCATTTTTATTACTTTGTCGAAAATCCTTTGCAGGCAATGACTGCTTGAAGTCTGGAACGCATGGACATCACCAAACATTGGGTGTCACCTTTGTGATGCCTCGCTGAATTTGGCTGAATCTGAGCAGACAATATGAAAACAACTGCTAAATCCCAAATGAACCTCTTCTCCACTCTCCTGTTTTCATGCTGAGGGAGTGAAAATAATCGAGGGTGAGGGTAGTAATAGACACTCCAGTGCATCCTCTTCCAGCAAGTGTGCAATGATGCCCATACAAGCCCTAGTGATTTCCCACTTGCTTGGAGTTTTCACATGTTGCTGATGCTTTGTTCTCAACTAAGAGTCACATAATTGTCATACTCTTCAAACCATTCAGTGACCCATCGTGCCCTGTGGATGGGGGCATTGTCATCCTGGAAGAGACCACTCCCATCTGGGTAGAAATGTTTCACCATAGGATAAATGTGGTCACTCAGAACAGCTCAAAACAGTTTTTGACCCCATTTACTGATGTCTTTCCCATAGATGTAAATGCAGATGTAACTTTAGTCACTGTTCCTATTAAAACACTAGCCAGTTGAGAAGTCTTTGTAACTGAAGCTGCTGCCATCCGTGTCCCTATAATGAATGTTCTTTCAAAGTTACTTACATAGTATTCTCTTGCCATCTCGATCCAAAATCAAGGTAAACTGGGCATGCTCATTTTTTATACTTGTCACATAGCATGATAGGGTGTTAGTTGCTCGATTGAATCATGAAGACCTGTATATTTGTTATATTCCTCCACTCAATTATTCAGATTTTTCCTTAATTTGTCAACCGTCGGTATATTATAAGAGACGGTCAATTTTGGATTTATCTATGGGTACTCGAAACGATGGGTATCTATGTACCAGTTGCCTGTGTGTGTCTCCTCTCCCAGGATTTGAACCTATAGGGCCTCTTGATCTGCAGTCAAATGCTCAAATACTGAGCTATACCCTTTGTGCTGTACTTGCTCTAAAGTGGGATCAACCTCCTGAAAATGATTTAAATGGTGCTTTCTCTACAGGGCTGATTGCTCTATCAAAGGTGTGATATAAAGGTTTTAGTCACTTCTGATTGGTTAATAATCTATTTAGGCCTTTCTATCATGACAAAGAATATATTTAACCCATTAAATGACCCGGGTTAAAAGACTAGCATAGCAAATGCATCTCTATTCAAGTTTCAGGTTCAATGTCTATTATCTCTGACCTTTAATGGACAGCATAAGCCACTGGGACTAGTGATGGGCAACTGAGGCTTTCTGAAGCGTTTGAGGCTTTCATCAAAGTGGTTCGAAAATTGGTTCGATTTCTCGAGGCTTTGAAACTCACTGCACAGTGGTGTCACCTGTTGGTCAGGAATAAATATCCAATGTTGCATGATCATAGACGTCTTTTCCACATCATCCAACATGACTTTGTAGCGCGGTGGTTAGGCATGCCCTTCCCGAAGGGAAGTTGTAATGCCCGGTTCATATCCCATGTTCTTCATGCCTTTCCAGCTAGCACTTTTCAACTCTGCATCCATTCTAATGTCTTGTATTAATAAGACAAGAGTGTCATAAGATACACAAAATAAAACAAATTATTATAAAATACAACAAACATTATTGTTTGCCCTCAAAAAGTTAAACATGATTGGGATTCGATCTTGCACCATAACAAGCAAGAAATTGGAAGGCAGCAACCAACTGCGCCATTGCTGGACTCTGAACGTTAACAACTTTTTAAAATAAATTACTAAATTAGGTGACCAGTAGAGGTTGTTCAAATGTCTCAGGCACCGAACCGCATTGAACAACCATAGAAGCCTGCATTTTCCAAAGAGGCTTTGGAAAGAGCACGGCCCAATCCCAATGTCCCCCTTAAACCCTAAGCCCTGAACCCTCACAGACTTAACTGACGTCACCTGGTAAGTGATTGAGTGCAAGAGGCTGCAAGGGCTCTAAATGCTATAAATAGTAATGGGACAGCACTTTGCAACTTTAATATGTTACCTTGACGACGCTGAAAAATATTTGCACACTATTGTGGGTTTGGGACTTTTTATTTTACGTTTTTTACTTTTTTCGCGGCCAAGGCAATTAATAGACCGACTGCCTGATTTATGTCTTGCAGGCTCTTGCCCTATTAGAGTGGAAAAGAGGTAATTGTCAATAACAATCTATATTTGTTAATAATCAATGTACTATTTTTGGTCAAAACAGCATTGTTAAGCAAAAACTAAAATAAATAGTTGAATATACTAGGTGTGTAATAAGGTGATTACATTGCTCTGATTTAATGTGTTCTATGTGCCATCTTAAATCCTTGTTAATTATGGGGTGCCGTTTGTAAATGTTGCACGTTCTTTAATCCTGCTCAGTTTTTGCACATTTAGCATTGCCAAATGTACAAATTTTCAACTGTCACTTTTTCAAACATTTAGTGAGAAATTCATGCAATAACTTTTCCAAGAGTAGTGTTCTGCAGTAACTCAAAATTATAAAACTATCTTAAATGTAAATGTTAAATATAAATGTAAATGTTAAATAAAAATGTTAAATATAAATGTAAATGTTAAATCTAAATGTAAATGCTAAATATAAATGTAAATGTTAAACGTGAATGTTAAGTGTAAATGTTAAATATAAATGTTAAATTTAAATGTTAAATGTTTTATCTTCAAAACGGAATATTACTGCCATTACGGTAATTGGCCACATCCGGCTTTTGCCTCAAAAGGGCAAATCCAGGTGATTGAAAGAGCGGTTACAGCTAGCATTAGGGCGGTTCTTCAGGATTGAACTACAGCAGGCACAACGACGAAACAGCCACTACACCATTGCCCTCGGCAAGTTCTGAAATTATGAGTTTAATTTTTTTTAATAACGTGGCTACCAGTAGTCATGGCTAATTTGTATTATGTGCAGTTTTAGCTACCATTGGCTAGCTAATAACTAAAGACATGTTAGTAGTCATAGTTTGGGAAAGGGGTGGGGGTCTTGATCATAATGTGGGTCAAACGTAAAATTGAAGTCTTCTATCAGCAGGGGTTTCAGTTATGTATGTAATATTTCACTCTTTCGGTACCAGCAGGACTTCATCGAGCTCAGCCACCACATCACTGAGATGAGACTGAGTTCTTATATAATGCAGGGCAATGGAACGATCGGTTACCCAGATCTGAAAAGCGTTAGAATGCGCAATCACCTGTAGCTATTACAGCGAATCATGCCATCATGGCCGCAAGTCAAATCTGTATTGTGTCGTAAGTGTCCACTGTATTAGATTAATGTAACCTTGTAAATAAAATCTCTCAGTTGTGTTATTCTAGGATGGACACCAGAACTACATTTCTAAAGAAGACATGGAAATTGTGCTGTCATTAAAGACCACATTGACAGAGGTTGCTTCCATCCTCTGCATTTCCAGACCAACTCTGTACAAACTCATGAGTGAGCACAACATCTCAATAACAAAGCTTGTACAATTAAGTGATGAGGAATTGGATTCTGCAGTATCTGAGATCAAAACAGGACATCCTTATGCGGGAGAGGTGATTCTTAATGGACATCTGTGTTCCAGAGACATTCTGGTACAGTGAAAGCGGTTAAGAGAGTCAATCAAAAGGGTTGGTTCTGGTGGAATTGAGTCTAGCTGGCATGTGGATGGTAATCAAACTGATATGATGGAAAGTACAGTAGGATGCTCATGTTTCTCCAGTGCTCTAACAACAATCAGGCTGAAACTGTTAAACTGAATGTGCCCCTCTTTAAGCTGAAAATCACACTACAGGCCTAGTGGGAAGGAGTGTTGTTCTGACTCAGTTTTCAGCTTTTTTGTTAAAAAAGAGACAATCTTTCATCCTTAATAAGGACATACTGTATTTCATGGTAAATGCATGACAATTTAAACAGTTCACCTTGCTTTAGCCAAATCACATTTCTCCTGATTGGGATAACTTGGACCACCCATTTTCAAATGGAGAGAAATATTTGGAGGCCAAAGCTTAACATGATGTAATGTATTAAAGGAAATAATCAAAGACTACAATGTCAAAGACTACAGTGTCATTCTAACTGTCATTCTGAGAGCATATCCACTTCTGATGTTTGGTTTTCAGTGAACAGGCCTGAGTTGTCTCAGCATGTGACTGAGCCATATGGAATCTCTTTTGTCCTCATTTCACTTTCACATCACAGTACTCCTCTGCCACAATAACAAGGTCCAGTATTGGCCAAATTTAGCTGATCACTCCTGTCTTAGTAGTGCATGGGGAAAAGTATACTCTAGCTGACAGCATGAAGCAGCTGATCTGGTACTAGGTTGGATACTTTTTAACATAATATGTGGAGCCCACTTGGTTTTCATTTCATCCCTTGCATGCATTCCCACCCAGTCCTCCCTGACCTTTAACAAGTCCCATGGGGCTCATGGGTACATCCAGGACGCACCAGTCTGCAGGAGTCTGTTGACAGTACAGTGTTGTAACTGTATATCCATCCTACAAAGGACGGTAATAGTATGCTTTTTGTCCAAATACAGTATGATTCTAGTCATGCTGCCACTAACTACCCACCCTCACCTTCAGTCTGACGCTTACCAATACACTTGCTTATCAATTTTAGTGATATTAGTTTCGATCAGAGTTGGTTTCAAAGAGAATAGTTTTTGCTGCAATTCACCTATCTTCCACAGGGAGAGTAAATCCTACATACATCCCCTTTCAATGTAATCCTTTACAGTAATGACGTTTTGATATAGTCTCTGCAGTTCAGTTTCTGAGTTAATGTATAAGCACACACAGTGATCAATAATAAAGCAACACCGAATTGTTTCCACATGTTTTATAATTTAATAATTATTTCGTATTATTGTTAATTCGCCCGGACTTGCCGTTTTGAGGCAACAGCCTGTGGCCAATTACCGAAATGGCAGTAATATTCCGTTTTGAAGATTTAACATTTAGATTTAACATTTAGATTTACATTTAACATTTATATTTAACATTTACACTTATAATTAGCATTTACATTTAGATTTAACATTTACATTTAGATTTAGGTTTAACATTTACATTTAAGATATTATTTTATAATTTTACGTTACTGCAAAACACTACTCTTGGAAAAGTTATTGCATGAATCTACATGAATTTCTCTCTAAATGTTTGAAAAAGTGACAGTTGAAAATTGTAATGCATTTTTTTTATATTTGGCAGTGCTAAATGTGGAAAAACTGAGCAGGATTATAGAACGTGCAGCATTTTACAAACGGCGCCCCACAGTTAATGCAGTGCAGTTTACCGTTCTTCTCTTATAAAGCGGGTTTGCGGGATTTTTGTCTCGCATCCGGGCTTCCCCTGGTAACCCCCGTGTTTCACGTCACAACGCTATGAACTGGGCAATTCCCTCAGGCAAAGTCTGCAGAAATGCGGGCTTACGAAAATGTTGCATAAAGGGCTCCAAATGTCTGCGAAAAAGCCCTTGCGCACTTGACGATTTGACAGTGGGACACCCCTAAGCCCTCACAGACTTAGCGAGAACGCGCTTCAAAGTCCGTGAGTCTGAAGTGTGGACATTGGGATTGAACTTCAAAGCAAGCCTCGATCGGAGAATTTCGTTCAATCTCCTGATCAATACTAATTTAAAATAATTTACATCCTTAGTATTATTGGGTATGATGGGAAATCAAGGCTTTCTGAAGTATTCAAGGCTTTCGTCAAAAAGGCCAAAAACGGTTAATTCTCTCAAGGCTTTGAAACTCACTGCACAGTGGTGTCTGCTGATCTAGAATAAATATCACTTGTTCAATGTTGACGTAGATGTCTTTTCGGCATTATGCTACATGACTTAGTGACGCAGGTTTGTGCTTTCTGAAGGGAAATTACAATGCTCGGTATAACCAATGTTCTTCTTGCCTTTCCAGCTCGCATTTTTCAGCTATGAATCATTTCTAATGTTTTGCATTATTTAGGCAAGGGTGTCATAACATAGACAAAATAAAACTATTTATTATTCAAAGAACAATAAACAGTATCGTTTGCACTCAAAAAGTTAAACTATCTGGATTCGAGCTCGCACCATAACAAGTGAGATAAAGCCCGAATCTGTGACGCTACCAACCGCACCATCACTGGACTTGCAACATTGACAAAAAAATCAACTGAGGGGGCTAAGCCCCCTCTTGCCCCCTTGTAGCGCCGGGCCTGAGATGAGTCCAGGACACCTGATCCCATGAGAAATTTCGTGTAGAAGTGTTTCTGGTTTGACGGATGAGCTACGTCAAAGGTACAACGCATACACAGGGACCTGCAACTACTTTGGCTTTCTAACCGGTCTCAAAAACATATCCACGGAGATCCGCAATGCCTGTTGTAATCTCGTGCACAAATACAGCGAGAACCTACAAGATGACTTTGAACATGTATTTGTTCAGTTTGTCATGTTTTGTAGCTCCTTAACTAATGACCTGTCACCCGGGAATCTAATATTAAGCTGAGAGAAGAACAACTACAGTACAAAGTGCTTTTCCCAACGTTGACATTGCACTCAGGACCCCCCCCCGTTTCAAATGTAACTGAAGAGAAATCATTTTCGAAGTTGGGACTAATCAACTCAACTGAAATAAATGAGTTGTTTGACGGTTATGTCAGTTCAACACGAGCTCATGCGCCAGCTTGAATTCAACAACCTCGTACATGATTTTGCCTTAAAAAGAAGGAAAAGGGCCTTTTGAACATTGACTGTGAGTAACATTTAGATAACATTTAAATCTCAGCTCGTCTGCTGAATCTGTAAAGGGACTGCACTCTACATTTTAATCATTGCCTTTCTGTGTACGTGCGCCATCACGCATTTGTAGGCCTGCGTGTTGTATTATGCTATTTCTTTGTAATTATTAATATCTGATCATTATTTGACCAGCTTTAACATGTTGGTTATAGGCAAGTCCATAATGTGCTTAATGTGCGTTTTATTAGGCTACCCGCGTAATGGCTCGTCTGGTTAACCGGGCAAAAGTTGGAACATAGGTCACCGGAATGTGCGTTAGCCTCGGGCCCCAGGGAGGCTTAACTCGGCCCTCGGTACAAGAAGATATTTCAAAGCGGTTGGATATGTCGATAATAGGAGTTCTACTAGGGCTGCTTGGAAAAGAACCAGCAGCCTAAACGTCACAAATTATCATTGCCTGCACGCCTATAGCCTATAAAATACTATGTTTTGGTTTTATAGAAACACATTTTCGATACTTCCCAATACTGTAATTTACCAATTACTGTTGGGAATTTAGCTATCTTGCCTTGATCTGCAAATGCGGTCGAATATGTGCTTTATTAATTGATGTGAGCACTAAGCTAGTGTGTAACTGTATTTAGTGAAAGCTTTCGAATTTGATTGACATATGCGTATTTTGCTGTTATATAGCCTTAGTTAGGCATGTATGCTAAAATTAATTGCTTTCCGTCCCTTGTGCTCAAGTTGGTAAGTAGGATAAACGTGCCCGTCCATGGAAATCAAATGCCCGTCCAACACATTCGTTCCAGCGCCGGGCGTAGTCATAAAAGGTTACTGGAGCGCAATTATTACGTCCAATTTGAAAGTTGTGAAGTGCGATCGCGGTATAATTTAACAACTGTTTGTTTATAATTTTAAGAGGCGACAGATGTTTTATAATAAAATTAGGTACAGTTGACTGGCCATCCGCGATCTTGAAGTTTTCTAATAATGCCAGCTGTTTAGGCCTAGATGTTAATCCTCCTTGAGTAAAACATGTTAAATTCGAACAAATAGGTGCGTTTCGTTCCACAGACTGTTAAAGGCCTAAATCATAATAAAACTACGTAATTATGATATTCTGATATCCATGTATTTATATGTTAACTATTTCATATATTAACGATTGAGAAATCCCATAAACGATGCACAAATCAAACCGTTTTACTTCACCATGTTCTAATGAGCTCCATAACATAATTGACGTGCAAGTACAACTGTTTTAAGACAACCAGTGGCCAAAGCAAACAAAACATCAACATAACCTAATCAACAAATTAATGGACTAACTTGTAAGTTTTATTATGAAATTATTTAGAAAACTCAATGACAGTTAGTCAACAAGCTGAGCAGCACACAAGTACCCAACAAATGCATGCAAGGCCGGGCATGCACTGACCACGTGAACAGAGTGCTACTCAGAACAATACTGGAGCGGTATTGCTCCCATTATATCACTCTGCCTAAACCATGGTGCGGCTAGCTAGTTAATTCAAGTAGCTGGCCTATGTAGCAGCTAGTCACAGTTATTTCAACCACTATTCCTACTACTTGAACTTGTGTTCTCAAAAGCATTTAGTTTGAGTTATGCATCTTTCTTCTGGTATGCAGCATTATATTTTGTTTATGAACCTTACACATGATGAATAGTGACTTTTGAGTATGTCTGTTAAGGCAAATATTTAAATTGTTACATAGCATTCAACAGGTTAATGTGTCTTTGATGCACTGATACTTACATTAATTTGTTCTTGATGCAGTATAGTCAGATTGTATTAATGATCAATTCATTAATTCAACTAAACATGAAAAGGTGGCCATAATGCTGAGGGCCAGACTGTAAGTTTAGCCAGGACACATGGGTATCTAAAGCATTAAAACATCTAAAGCATTTAGAATTCTAAGATTTTTGTAGTTAAAGCAGAATATAAAATGATAAATAAGAACAAAAGATAGACAGTAAATAGTGATGAATAAGTGTATTTTGAATGCTGCAATTCAATAGGGTCCTCGTTGTGTGTGTGTGTGTCTGTATGTACTTGTTCCATGTGTGGGATAAATTCCTTTCCAATTCAGTCAATTCAACTGAACTTTATTTAAAACTGATGATCCCCAAGGCCTCCATTGAGATTCTTTTGTCAGTAAATTTAAATTTCAGTTAACATCCTGAATTGTTAGAAATGCAATGGACTTGCCCCCAAACATGAGTGATGTATCATCCTCTCAGGCTGCATTACTGCCTGGTACGGCAGCTGCTCCACTGCAGACCTCAAGTCCCTCCAGAGGGTGGTAAAGTCTGTGGAGCGCATCATCGGCTGCAATCTCCCCTCCGTGCAAGGCATCTACCACACACGATGCCTGAGGAAAGCACAGGACATCAAAAGGTCACAGCCACTCAGGCTGTTCACACTGCTGCCATCTGGTAGACGCTACCAGAGCATCTTCCAGGCTCAAAAACAGTTTTTTCTCTCAGGCCATAAGGCTCCTCAACCATCAACACTGATTATCATACTGATCACGCATGAACTTTCCAGATGCTCTGATGTCCTTTTAGGTACTTTTAATGACTGCTTGAAGTCTGGAACGCATGGATATCACCAAACGCTGGGTTTCTTCCTTTGTGATGCTTTGCCAGGCCTTTACTGCTGCTGTCTTCAGTTGTTGTTTGTTCATGGGTCTTCTGCCTTAAGTTTTGTCTTCAGCAAGTGAAATGCATGCTCGATCGGGTTGAGATCAGGTGATTGACTCGACCACTGTAGAATATTCCACTTCTTTGCCTTTAAATACTCCTGGGTTGCTTATGCAGTATGTTTTGGGTCATTGTCCATCTGTAAAGTGAAGTGCTGTCCAATCAACTTCGCTGAATTTGGCTCAATCTAAGCAGACTATCCCTATACACTTCCGAATTCATCCGGCTACTTCTGTCTTCTGTCACATCATCAATAAACACTAGTGACCCAGTGCCATTGGAAGCCATGCATGCTCATGCCATCACACCGCCTCCACTTTACAGATGATGTGATATGCTTTGGATCATGTGCCGTTCCAAGCCTTCTCCATACTTTTTTTCTTCCCATCATTCTGGTACAGGTTGATCTTAATTTCATCTGTCCAAAAATGCTGTTCCAGAACTGGGCTGGCTTTTTTAGATGTTTTTTGACAAAGTCTAATCTGGCCTTTCTATTCTTGAGGCTTATGAACGGTTTGCACCTTGTGGTGAACCCTCTGTATTTGCCCTCATGAAGTCTTCTCTTCATGCTAGTCTTGGATAATGATATGCCTACCTCCTGGAGAGTGTTCTTTACTTGACTGGATGTTGTCAAGGGGTTTTTCTTTTCCATGGAAAGGATCCTACGATCATCACCACTTGTACGTCCAGGACTTTTTGCGTTGCAGAGCTCAGCTGTGTGTTCCTTTTTTCTCAGAATGTACCAAACTGTTCATTTTACCAGTCTTAATGTTCCTGCAATCTCTCTGATGGATTTTTTATTTTGCAGCCTAAGGATGGCCTGTTTCACTTGCACTGAGAGCTCCTTTGACCGCATGTTGTGGGTTCACAGCAATAGCTTCGAAACGTGAAGGCCAAACTTGAAATCAACTCCAGACCTTTTACCTGCTTAACTGATGAAGAAATAACAAAGGAATAGCCCACACTTGTCCATGAAATTGCTTTTGAGTCAATTGTCCAATTACTGTTGATCCCTTGAAAAATAGGGGGCTACATATTAAAGAGCTGTAATTCCTAAACCCTTCTTCCAATTTGGATGTGAATACCCTCAAATTAAAGCTGTCAGACTGCACTTTAAGTCCATATTCATTATTTAACTGTAACTTGAATATATTTTGGTGAACAAAATATATTCAAAATAACAAAATAGCCAGAATAACAAAACTTGTGCCAGTGTCCAATTATTTCTGGACCTAACTGTATATTTTTGCTTTATTTTATTATTATTCTTTTGTCTGGCTATATTTTTGCTTATATATTCTTCTTAACTCTCACTACGTAGTTGTCGATGCCATGTCACAAGAATTTCATTGTGCAGGATGACGCTGTGTTGGTCAGTGCATTTGACAAATAAACCTTGAAACTTGAGAATCAAGAGATTTGCAGCCCATGGATCTATGATAAACTGCCCAGGACTGGGCCACAATAACAGTTTAAGCACGCACTATCTACTGCACACAACCAAGAAATGTTATATAGTATGAATCCAAGGAATTGCTGAGAGACAAGAAAAAGCCTGATTGAATTTCCCAAAACACAATGTAAACAAACGTGCAGAAAATCCTTATGGGAAAATGTCCTGTGCACCAAAATGTCCCCATAAAACAAAATGTCCCCATAAGTATAATAAAACCTGAAAAACATGCCTCATGGGGACATTTTTGAGGGCCCCATGAGGCAAAAGTCAAACTTACAATTAATTTTAGAGTTAGAATTGGGGGTTCTTTAAGGTCCAGGCGTTGTTGGTTAAGTTTAGGGTTAAGGTTAGGCATTACATCTAGGTAAAGTTTAGGCATGAATGTTACTTTATTGAGGTTAAGGTTAGGTTTAGATTAGGTTAAAGTTAGGGTTAAGGTAAGGGTTAGGGTTAAGATTAGGGCAAGGCAGCATGCAATTTTGTTAAAAACAAACGTGTGGGTGTGTGTGTGTGTGTACTTGTTCCATGTGTGGGATCAATTGCTTTCCAATTCAGTCAATTCAACTGAACTTAATTTAAAACTGATGATCTCCATGGCCTCCTTTGAGATTCTTTCTTCAGTAAATTAAATTTTAGTTAACTTCCGGAATTGCTAGAAATGAAATGGACTTGACCCCAAACATGAGTGATGAGGATGCAAATGAATATCAGGGAATATCAGCAGTGTTTCCTCAGTTCTGGATTAGAGTCTACGGAGGAAGCATTTGGGAGATTTGAGGGAGTCTCATCACCAGTTTTCATCATTCTGGAGCCATGTTCCATTCATCAGCATATGGCCATGCTGGGTGGAGAACTGCCAGTGGGCTTTGTAGCGCTGGTCTCCTGCATCCTCCCCTAAGTCCCAGAGCTGCAATAACAGCTTCTCATCAGGCATGTTTAGGAAGTTCATAAGGTCAGCTGTACCGCCCATCTGCTGGATGTCAATGGCCCTCGGTGTGATGGTGGAGACTAGGTACTTAGCCAAAGGGGCGCTGAGGTGTCTGGCTGGTGAAGTCGTCTGAGGTTGACATTGCCGAGAACGGCCCCAAACGCTAATTCTGTTCTTCTTTAACTCCAGAGGACGAGGTGCTCCAGCTCTGTCAGTCAGGATACACACACACACACACACACACACACACACACACACATTTCCATGCAAAATGTGATTTTTCAATATAAGTCGCCATCACCATTTGAACTCACAAAAAACTGCCTATCATGAGAAAAAAATATTTGTAAAATTAATAGAATACTAATTAAATGTTTCACACAAGATTGTAATTTGATATTACATCACTCCATATAAAATGTAATAATTTTAACTAACATATGCAAATCATACAAGTGCTATAATATAGTATAGTTGTAATAATCTTTACCTATTGTTTGTATTTGTCGTATTTCCAGTGGATGGATCAGTCTTGAGAAGGGTCACATCAGAGATGTTTTTCTCCATGGCTCTTTTGCATTTACTGACACCAGATGCCTCATCCAGCTCCCCTGAGGGACTCTTTCTTTTACCCTGCTTCTTCTGTGGGATTGACCTGGGGTCATTGGAAGTCCTGGAAACCACTTTAGATGTCTTGGGCTAGCTCACCTTCTCTGCAAGAAAACATTCCTTCAGCTGCTGCCAGGGAAGATAGGAGGACACCTGACTGGCTTTTGCATTGTCCTCTACATGCAGAACAGCACCCTGGGAAAGTTGAGTCAGGTTTGGACTCCTCACAGCCTTCTGAAATGAGCTCTGACCATTACTGAACTCACTGCTGCCAGACATCTTTTCCGACATCCCAGCCAGGCTCTTTCTCTCTAAATGCCGTTTATAGGTCTTAGTTTGTCTCACCATCTGTTCGGCTGGAAAACATATCTTCAGCAGCCGCCAAGGGAGAAAAGATGTGACCTGAAATGTGTGGAGAGTACCTTGATTTAAGGATTCAATTCTTAATGGAAACAATGACAAAGCTGACATTTATGTTTAGGTCTTATGTTACCAAATGTACCATGTTTAAACCATGCTTTGCATGCAGTGTTTGCTTACATTTACACATTAATTTAAAACTAAACATTCTGGTAATGAATGGGCCATGCAGATTAATTAAATTCATGAGACAAGTTGTATTATTTTCCAATCAGTAGGTATAAAATGTATAATTAATGTAATTCAGAATTCAAATCTATTTTTACGTAAGCTTTAAAAGAGGAATACAATTACTCACATTGTCATTTTTTTGCATCTCTTCGTGGAAGTTTGGATACATATTTCGGTTTGTGGCTGAATGGAGGTTAGCAGTTTAATATGGTGTACTGAAGCTTAAAGATTCTATCAAGTGTTTTAATTGTTGGATATCGTGACATCATTCTGGAAATACGTCATAATCAGGCCTGTCATAATCAGACCAATCAACCAATAAAAACACGGTTGAATAAAAATTTAGCATGGTTTAATTTTTACATGAGACTTTTGATGTTGCTTTAACACGGATTGATGTATAATAATAAACACTTTTGAAGTGTGAATTACCTAAAACATATTTTTTAATAAAAATATATAAATCAATTTTGACTGACAGGGTCAGTCATATCGACTACTAAAACGCGCTGCATCTGTGCAGATTTGAATTGGAGAAGTACAAGACAAGTTGCGTATGGTGAAAATGGATTTGCGTGACACACCAGACATCATGTAATATCAGGTTGATCAGTCTTTTTTTACTTTACCGGAAGACAAGAAAGTTAGCTAAAACATTCTAGTGGACACTTCAGAGAAGACTATGATCTGTCATTTGCAACACAGACAAAAACTAAATATAATGTAACAGAACAAAACAGTAAGGTGACCGATAATTGGGGACGGAGGCCGATTGTAGGGGGTCGTATTTTTTGCTACGTAACTAAGCAACTACCTGAAACTATTAACATTTTCACAGAAATTTCAAAAATGCTAATTAACGACACCCTACAGTTGCTAACATTTTACGTCGCTAATAATCGCAAAACATTGACGACTAAATACAATTATTACTCGGTACAAGCAGTGCCGTGCTAACCCAATGAGCTACAAGGGCTGCAGCCCCTGGCAAGACCACTAGAGAGCCCCGAGAGTGAACGGCTAAATGGACATTTTCAGTGGGATTTTAAGTCGCATTTTAGGTTGTGTTTAGGCCATACATTAGCTAGCTATACATTACGTTACGTTATTAAAGTAGCTAGCTATGGGCTATCACATTTCGCAGGATTTGTCAGTTTACTGTATGTGTCAAGTTCAAAATAAAAAACTTGATACATGCCTTATGATGCCACAAGAAAATATGATAGCGGAGCGAATAAGAGAAAACAACAGCAATAAAAGGTCTAGAAATTAAAAAGTGCTTAGAAGCATACCAAATCTTACCATTTCAAAAATAATTCGAAACACTTCAAAGCCACTGGTAGAAGAAATGCTGCTAGCATTTTAGCAACAAACTCTCCGACGAAGGTAATTGTACTGCAAGGTTCCCGGAGGCCAGCGCGTCTACCTCATCCTCTCTTGAAACCTCCGGCCTTTACCAGCACCAGAACAAACTTTACCAAAATTGACCAAAAATATATATATACAAAAATAGCCCCTGATCTATGCGTCTTTAATTCCGATCGCGCATTATGACAATGTAGATGTGTAGGCCGCTAGCATGTACGTAGAAAAGTTCCTCATGCACATTCAAAACCCTGTACTTTCTGTCCGGGGGGGGGGGGGTCGGCGGGATCCAAGCAATGCCTCTGGTTGCTAGGATCACAATACATTCGGGGCTCGTCCGATCGTAATTATAGGTGAATAGATCAGGGACTAATTTTTATTATTATTTTTTAGGTAAATTTGAGATCCGGAGCTGTTCATAAAAGAACCGGGGCTAAAGCCTGCCTAAAAAAAACCCCGGCCTAACGACGCCACTGGATGGTTGCGTGACGTCCGAAGCTTCAAACGTCATCAATCACATGATATTGTTGCTTGGCTATAAGCCTCGGCCCTTTCGCTTCCAGCAGATTGGATTATTTCGGAGCCAGCCTCCACGCCTCGTATTTGCGTGTCCCGGTGTTAGGACGAATTTAGTGACCGTGCAAATTCAGCGTGCCTGTCAAAAGTGCGCATGCGCTGCTATGGAATATTCCTTTCTGTCTACGGGAGCGTGTGATATCTCGTGCAATTGTTGCCCCTCGCTCCCGACATTGTCTTCCTTCTAAAAAGCATCTGGTAACCTAAGCTTGTCTGCGCTTCAGTCTTAACCTTGTGATATTTGCGATTCTGCATCCATATGTAAGTTTAAAAAAACAGCAGCAGAAAGCAAGTATATTGTGTTGGTTAACATATATGTGTAGTACAGTATTGTTGCAATGACAAATGCCATGTTTGCGTTTGCTAGCACACCCAGTCAAAGCAGCTGTGATCTTAGTTTGTATAGGATATATAGAGAGAATAGAGGTTTGACATAGGATCGTTTCTGCGCTATCATCACCCTTTATGAATAAGTGTATAATCAGTAGGCACGTGAGTAAGAATACAAAGAATCATTATGGGGATCATTATGGTAACAGCAATCAATGTATCAGCGATATATAACATGATTAATGACTGTCTGAATAATCAAGTAAACAATCAAGTAATAATAAATGTATAGGGCCCTAATGGCTCTATTATTTTTATACAAATCCCTGAAGCCTGCGCCACCAATATTTAACAGGGAAAGGATCTT
>JACXGI010000182.1:91031-174347 GCA_016801175.1 Esox masquinongy | reverse complement strand
CTTTACACTGGACTTCAAGCAATGTGGATTCTGTGCCTCTCCTCTCTTCCTCCAGACTCTGGGACCTTGATTTCCAAAGGAAATGCAAAATTTACTTTCATCAGAGAACATAACTTTGGACCACTCAGCAGCAGTCCAGTCCTTTTTGTCTTTAGCCCAGGCGAGACGCTTCTGACGCTGTGTCTTGTTCAAGAGTGGCGTGACACAAGGAATGCGACAGCTGAAACCCATGTCTTGCATACGTTTGTGCGTGGTGGTTCTTGAAGCACTGACTCCAGCTGCAGTCCACTCTTTGTGAATCTCCCCCACATTTCTGAATGGGTTTTGTTTCACAATCCTCTCCAGGGTGCGGTTATCCCTATTGCTTGTACACTTTTTTTCTACCACATCTTTTCCTTCCCTTCGCCTCTCTATTAATGTGCTTGGACACAGAGCTCTGTGAACAGCCAGCCTCTTTAGCAATGACCTTTTGTGTCTTGCCCTCCTTGTGCAAGGTGTCAGTGGTCGTCTTTTGGACAGCTGTCAAGTCAGCAGTCTTCCCCAATGATTGTGTTGCCTACAGAACTAGACTGAGAGACCATTTAAAGGCCTTTGCAGGGGTTTTGGGTTAATTATCTGATTAGAGTGTGGCACCAGGTGTCTTCAATATTGAACCTTTTCACAATATTCTAATTTTCTGAGATACTGAATTTGGGGTTTTCATTGGTTGTCAGTTATAATCATCAAAATTAAAAGAAATAAACACTTGAAATATATCAGTCGGTGTGGAATGAATGTATACATTATACAAGTTTCACTTTTTGAATGGAATTACTGAAATAAATCAACTTTTTGATGATATTCTAATTTTATGACCAGCATCTGTATATACACAGCTCCAGAAAAAATTAAGAGACCACTGCATCTTTTTCTTTCCTTTCCAAAAAAGTTGAAAAGGAAAGTTTTGAGTGAGGAACAGAAGCATTCAATTTGCAGTGGTCTCTTAATTTTTTCCGGAGCTGTATATAAGGCCATTATTACTGTTACAGAAACCATCCACACTTAAGTTATACAGTCAGCATGGTGGAAGTGTATATGATTTGTTAGTACCATACGTGGGAAGGGAAACTCCACAATCCTATCATTTCAACAGTGAGGGCTAAAGGGGTGACGTGATCTTAGACACCTGTGTTTCATAATAAGACCAGATCCCAGACTTGTTCTGTGACACAACCGGGGTTGACCTTCATTCCAGAATGTTGCACCGACTCCACCTTTCTACCCGTGTTCAGTCCACAGTTAAGCCTGGGAATCAATAGGACATGTAGGTGGTGCTATACTGACACTTCCCCAGTTGTTTAAGATTAGTGTTTGCTAGTGGACAGGAGCAAAGAGTAAGTGACTACTTGTTAGAATGACTTTACTAAGGTCAGCCTGGCTTTGTATGAGTCCACTTCTCTCAGGGTTACTGGGCAACAACTAACACTGATTCTTATTCTAAGAGTTTTCTTATTATGAAGACTTCAGAATGCTCACAATCAAAAATGATAGCTGGTAGTTATTAAGCTGGACTCAGAACAACACTCAAATGGAAGTCATGGACAGCGTAGCGAGTATGTGCCAAATGGAATCTAACCTTCCAGGTTGGAATCTCAGGCATATGCACTGTAACTGGTTGCCAATACAGCATCAGAAAGTTTCCAACGAGTCTTCTTCACAGCTTAGAGATTTTTCTCAGAGTTCAAATCAACTAACTCTGCTTGGCAATTAAGTAGATAGAATTTTTCAACATGTAGCTAGTGAAAATTGACCCCTACCTTATTGTAAAGAATTTAAATTCTCTAAAGTTGTCTGCCAATAATCCTGGAGGAGATATAATATTTGTCAACTCACTTTTGAAACAGACAACAGCTCTTTTTGACTCCTCCTCAATGTGAAAAAAACAATTGAATTGCAGTAATGTCCTGTAAAATGTGAGGGATAGAAGAGGGAGTGATCTTACCGAGTACATGAACAACTTTCCTCCTTCCTTTCTCAACATTGGTTGGAAGGGAGGTTGCAAAGAGGGCAAAGGCTAGAACCAAGCAGGTTACTGTCCCCAAGGACAGGGGGTGTACGACGAGCTGCAAAGGAGACAGGGAGGGACAGAGAGAGAGGGACAGGAGGGGATTGGGAGGTAGGGAGGAAGTGGGAAGCAGTGAGGGAAGGAGGGACAAGAAGGAAGTGAGAGGCAGGGAGGAAGAGGGACAGGTAGGGAGGGACAGGAAGGGAGAGACAGGTGGGGGCAGGGAGGGAAAGACAGGAAGGGAAGGACAGGGAGGGGGGACAGGAAGGGACAGAGAGGGGGGGACAGGAAGGGAGGGACGGGGGAGAGACGGGAAGGGAGGGACAGGGAGAGAGCGACAAGAAGGGGTGGACAGGAAGGGAGGGAGTGATGAAACAGGGTGATATGTTGCCCAATAGTCCTACAAGGCATTCTTTGGTCTTAATGGTTAGTCTATAAATCATTACATGGAAGTTAGACATTTCAAGGTAATGGAGCCTCTAACATCACTTCGCACTACAGCTGGAGAACTTCCTTCATAAAGTTAATCAGAAATTATTTCCCAGGGTTTGATAAATGGGACATATGAAGAACAAATGTAGCACAGTATGTGAGTGGTAAGGTATTGAAGCGCAGAATCGTTTTGCATAGTGCTGAGAAAAGCATTTTTCACTATTGTGAGCTCCTCTGTTTTTGCATATTTGTCAATGAATATTTTTAGTTGTCCAACTAAAACATTCAACCCACAATTGAAAGCGCTATGCTCTACCAGCTTCATGTGATTGTATAAAATGTTGAGAGGTAGAGTTAGTTTTATTATGGACATTCGGAGGACATTTATTTTCTCTCCTCAATAGCTATGAAGTCAAGCATTCCATGACTATGAAAATGATACATTCTGAATCAGGTCAGAGTGAGTACAATCTGTCAAATTTAAATTAAATAGCTCCACCAAAGAGTGTGCCATGACTACGAAATGATGTATTCTGAATCTGAATGGCTGAACTACAATCGTGTGGCGTTTGTAGTCCGTCATGGGTTCCATTGCCAAGCTTGGTTTGTTAGCTTTGTCAGCTTACGTGGTTCTGAGCAGAGGGTTGGAGGCTGGGCTAGGCTTTCACATGTCACTGGTGCAGGCTTTCTCTCTCCAGTTTGGACAAGGCTTTCGGTGGCTGATTGGTTTGCACTACCGGTGGCCGAAACGACGTACCGGTCCTTACCGAGCAGCTGGCTGCCTCGGTTGTTGAGAGTGAGACTGAAGAATTTCTAACTCGGACTTCCCTGTTATAACCATGTCAAACTAATATACATACAGCTCCGGAAAAAATTAAGAGACCGCTGCACCTTTTTCTTTCCTTTCCAAAAAAGTCGAAAAGGAAGGTTTTGAGTGAGGAACAGAAGGGTTTAAATTAAGAGACCACCGCAAATTGAACGCTTCTGTTCCTCACTCAAAACCTTCCTTTTCAACTTTTTTGGAAAGGAAAGAAAAAGGTGCAGTGGTCTCTTAATTTTGTCCGGAGCTGTATATTATGTCTGACTCTGGAGAAATTGTGATGCAGTGCCCTCTAGGATGCCCCTATTTGTGAGGAAATGTGTTTAAGTGCCCTCCAAGGTGCTCCGCTGTGATGATGGTCTCTTAATTTTTTCCGGAGCTGTATATTAGTGTAGAATTAAGAATACATATGTTGCTGGCCTTCACTGATTTGGGGTGACGACTGTGTAGTGGCCTCTGGTTACATAAGAGAACGAGAGATTCAGACAGACAACACAGACGTCATTTGTTGCCTGGCCATCTGCAAAGGTAGCTGTGGTACCAACAATTGGACCAGGAATGTAGTGACATGTGTAGAATGATTACAAGCAGTTTATATACTCATTTATATATATTGGTTATATACTTTATATACTCGACTTGGCGAGGAATAAGGCTGTAATGCAACAACATTTGGAAAAAGTGAAGGGGTCCTTATACTTTCCAAATGTACTGGATGTTAGGTCAATAGACCTACATGGTCCTAAAGATGGTGCCGCAGTGCTGTGTTACATCCAACCACTAAGATATGTTTGAATGTTTACACTTTGCCATTAGCATAGAGGCTGACAGTTATAAACATAATGGATGATATTGGTCACATTCTAGCCCAATGTCATCAAGTTGTTTAGCTGACTAATCACCTGCAAAAAGTCAACTAACGTTAAAATGTCAAAGGTGAAAATAGCTCCTGTATTTCCAGTGTTGTAAAGAAAATTTCTGTATTTAATTTATAAGATTTAATATTGGTAATTTGAGAGAAAGAATCCAAATTTGAAAAAGTAACAATATTATTTTGTAGTGTTTATTTGTTTTAAACCCTTCTTAATAATATGTCCTACAATAATGGGACACTTTCTGTAAAAGCTATTGAATTTCCAAATACATATAGATTTGTTTTGAATATTGACATTTTCAAACAATAAAAGCTGTGGATTGTTGTCCCTCGACCCCCTATTTAGAACATACCATTTTCATTGACATGGCACACTTTTTGTAGGAGATATTGAATTTCCAGATTTCTATAAAATTAAAGTAGTGGCTTGTAGTCATTTTTATTTTTATATTCATGCTACACATTTGGTAGAACCTATTGAATTTGTAATATTAGAAATCTCGGCCCGATTCATAATATATCATTTTCCTAGTCACGGCATACTCTTTGTAGATACTATAGAATTTCCAAACTTAGTTCAAATTTTGAAATTTCGTATAAATTAAAGGTGTGGATTGTAGTCCATACTTAACTGATTCAGAATATATAATTTTCCGAGCCATGGCACACATTTTGTTGGAGCTATTGGATTTCCAATATTTTATCAACATTTGAAATAAGAGATTTTGACAAAATAAAAGGTGTGGGTTGTTTTGCATCCTCTCTTGATTCAAAATATGTAATTTTCATAGTAATGCTTGACTTTGGCTAATAGTTATGGACGAAAGAAAATGAACAACTACTGAATGTCCACTATCAAACTAATTTTACCTCGCTACCCGGGCATGCTTAAACGTCAAAGAAAATTGGGCTGATTTGCCGCTCTATGATGATCCTATAAGCTTTAATGTTAGAGTAAACAGTGATAGCCCTCAAGTAAAAAAGCAATGTTACTGCGGAATAATAAGTCAATGATAGCCTTCGTGTAATAAAGGGGCGTTTCTGCAGAATATTAAGTTCTTTGACAACCACCTCCGCAATATTAAACGTTTTAGTTGTCTGGTATATAGTTATATGCAGCTAACCAGAAATAACCCCGCCTGCGCCACTATTGTCTCGTCCGCATGCTGCGCTGTAGGCTACTCAGCAGTAGGCTCGTGCAGGCTACAACATATTCAAGGTTACTGTAATTCCATGCAGTAAAAAGACTGCATGCTGCGCCAACTCATCCCGCCACACAAATACTTACCATTATCTCTTAAAGAAAACTGTATATGTCTGGAGTTAGATATGCCGTATGTCGTATGATCCAGCAGGACTGTTAGTGGTGTGGTGCAGTACTTGAGTCATCCTCTCTCTCCTGCAGCTAGCATTACCCTCTTTCTGTACGTTTCCGTTTGATTTGGGCAATGCAGGGGAACTGCTGATGCTGGTCAGGACTCGGTTAATTGGACTGTCCCGCACGCGTTCACTCATTTTCAGCACAGCGTAAATCACTACTAGAAGGCGCCAGAGCAATTCAGTCCTATTTCTACAATGTAGCCTGTCCATCAGTAAACTATAAAACGTCTTTATTATTACATTTCCTATTGAAGTGGCATTATGGCTTTGAGACTGTGCTGGTGTTTAGGTTTAAAATGTGATAATACTTCCGCACAGTAGGATAAACGTAATTGTTGCAACAGAGTTTAGGCCTAGGAGAGGGTTTTTATAACAGCTTCTCCTGCCATAAAAGGCTGACACATCTGTCAACTCATCATAAGATATCTATCTGGAAGTAAGTTATCCACAGCTAATATTCATTGTAGCCTTATATGAATGTAAAAAAGTCCACTGTAGCGTAGCAACAAAATACATGAAAGCAGCCTAATATTTTATAGTTTGGACTGTAGCTATTTAAAGTTGTGCTCAAAAGTTTGCATACCCTTGGAGAATTGGTAATATATGTACAATTTGTAAAGAAAACATGAGTGAGCAGGCAAAACACGTCTTTTATTTCTTATGGGATTCACATTCAACTGTAGGTCATAACAGAATGGCACAATCATAAAACAAAACATGGCAACAAAGAAAAAAATGAACTGACCCCTGTTCAAAAGTCTGCTTACCCTTAGTTCTTAATACTGTGTATTGCTCCCTTTAGCATCAATGACAGCGTGCAGTCTTTTGTAACTGTTGTCTATGAGGCCCCGAATTCTTGCAGGTGGTATAACTGCCTATTTGTCTTGGAAAAATGTCTCCAGGTCATGCAAAGTCTTTGGTCGCCTTGCATGAACCGCACGTTTGAGATCTCCCCAGAGTGGCTTGATGATATTAAGGTCAGGAGACTGATGGCCACTCCAGACCCTTCACCTTTTTCTGCTGTAACCACTGAAGGGTCAACTTTGCCTTATGCTTAGGGTCATTGTCATGCTGGAAAGTCCAAGAGCGTCCCATGTGCAGCTTTCGTGCAGAAGAAGTCTAATTGTCTACCAGTATTTTCTGATAATATGCTTCATTCATCTTGCAATCAATTTTCACAAGATTCCCTGTGCCTTTAGAGCTCACACACCCCCAAAACATCAGTGAGCAACCACCATGCCTCACAGTGGGGATGGTATTCTGTTCACTATAGGCCTTGTTGACACCTCTCCAAACATACTGTAGCGCTTATGGTTGTGACCATAAAGCTCTATTTTGGTCTCGTCACTCCAAATTACAGTGTGCCAGAAGCTGTGAGGCGTGTCAAGGTGTTGTTGGGCATATTGTAACCGGGCTTTTTGTGGCATTGGCGCAGTAAAGGCTTCTTTCTGGCAACTCGACCATGCAGCTCATTTTTGTTTAAGTATCATCATATTGTGCTCCTTGAAACAACCACACCGTCTTTTTCCAGAGCAGCCTGTATTTCTCCTGAGGTTACCTGTGGGTTTTTCTTTGTATCCCGAACAATTCTTCTGGCAGTTTTGGCTGAAATCTTTCTTGGTCTACCTGACCTTGGCTTGGTATCAAGAGATCCCTGAATTTTCCACTTCTTAATAAATGATTAAACAGTATTGACTGGCATTTGCAAGGCTTTGGTTATCTTTTTATATCCTTTTCCATCTTTATAAAGTTCCAATACCTAGTTACGCAGGTCTTTTGACAATTCTTTTCTGCTCCCCATGGCTCAGTATCTAGCCTGCTCAGTGCATCCACGTGAGAGCTAACAAACTCATTGACTATTTATACACAGACACTAATTGCAATTTAAAAAGCCACAGGTGTGGGAAATTCGCCTTTAATGGTCATTTTCACCTGTGTGTCACCTTGTGTGTCTGTAACAAGGCCAAACATTCAAGGGTATGTAAACTCAATGCCAAAATTTCACAGTTTCACAATTTCTGCCATGGTATGCAAATGTATGAGCACAACTGTAATTTATAGCTAAAGCTACCAACCACTGACAAATGCCCTAGTTGGAAGTCACTGCTATGTACTACGTATACATTATAGGACGGCCAGAACTTCCATGTAATCTGCATCGAGGATTTAGCTCAACTGGTAGAGCGCTCACTTAGCATGCGAGAAGTGAGCGCTCTACCAGTTGGAGTGAGTGCTCTACCAGTTGGAAAAACAACTGTTTTTGTAGGCCCTATTTGATCATGTTTCAATAGAACATTTCTTAGCAGCATCATAATTATGCTATTTAAATAGTGCTATTTTGTACTAGAAACAAGCGTTCATAAGAATGCGCTGCGTACAGCATTTCTAAGATCAGAATCATGACAAATGTTGACTTGGGATTGCTTTTTAGAGCGTCTGCTAAGTTAACTCAGTGCACATGTAAAATGTAATTGCTGACAGGTCTCAGTTAAGAGCACAGCACAGTCTGCATCATTTTATTATAATTTCATCCTTAAATCTACTTGATACAGCCCAGGCCCAGTTCCAGGATGAAGTGACTGAGGGGGCAGAAAATAATGGCGAGGGGGCTAATCTTTTTTTGGCTATTTTTCTATAGAGAATTTAGAAAATGAACTGGGGTGCAGAAAGTTAAACTGAGGGGGCTAGGCCCCCTCATGCCCCCTCGTGGCGCCGGGCCTGATATAGCCTCATGTCTGTCAGTGGTGAATTGCTATGTAGCTGCAGGGTACTGCACTGAAAGATAGGTTCAGCCTCTTTCTACTATGGAGTTAATATATAAACCACAACTCTCCTGGGGCCACACAGCTGAGCAGACATCTGCACGTATTCCCAGTGGCTCCTTCACTCCCATATGGATGTAGCTGTAGCGAAAGTACTGGTTTTGATTTAGGTCTGTCACACAGAGTGCAAGTGCAAGCAGTCCTTCATTGCCTCACATCAGCACGTAAATGCTGCTGAGGGATAATTAATTCGATTAGCCTGTGTGTGTATGTGTGTGTGTGTGCCCAAGTCAGTTTGTCCCTCACGCAGGGTAATTGTGGATGAGAGACCAAGAGACAGAGGTGAAGAGTTTGTTTTTAGGCTTGTTAAATAACACATTATAACTGTGTTGAATAATAATGATGCACTGCCTTTCTTTGGAAAGGACATTTAATCTAAATTGTAAAACATCTAATGTAAAACAAAAGATATACACTATGATTTATTATGCTTCCAAATAGGGAGTATTTACTTTCTTGGAAGAATGGACAGCTTTTTTTTTATTGTTCACTGGTTTGTTACCATCAATGTATAAAGTAAGCTGATGTAAATATGATTACATACATTTTTGGATATGTTGGCAGTGATAAATGTCCTTTGAATCAAAAGCCGAATATACAATGAGAAAAATAGTAGTAGACTAATTTTACAGTGATATTAAGAGTCCAGTCTTTTTCTGTTGTGTGTCAAAATACAACAGTGCAGGCTTTACTAAAGTAATTTAATATTAGCTGAACAGTGGGAGGGACAACATGTACTGGGCCACCTGCACAAAGACAGAAAATTATGACATTACTTAGGAAGAGAAGAGAGGTAGGGGCTAACCATGTCACAGAGGTATATTGCCTCAGCCATGACAAGTAAAAATATTGTCATAGTTATAACAAAAAACAGTAAACATGTCAACCCACACAAATGATACATTGATCCCCTTGTGCCAAATCAGAAACTGCCTATGACCAACTAACATATTTCATTTATTTAGTATAGCGGCTTTAAGAGCTGAGGTTAAACAGTAAAATACCTCATATTTCATTGCACATTCACTTATCCCTGCAGAAACCAGTTGCATTATGTAAATCCCGGATCTTTATGGCAAGACGCCATAAAGATTTATCCAAATGTCTTCAAAGCTGTATCTGTGTCTGAGATATTTCATGTGAACGTGCAAAGAAAGTTTCCCAGGACCTGGGCTGATTTTACTGCGACAGACCGACGTGATAGAGCAGCACGTAATTTACCACACATGCAGATCCGGGCTCAGGCTAGCAAACAGCTGCCTGGTTTCCCCGGGTGTACCTATTAGGCTGAACAAGTGGAGCAAACACTCCTTCCAAAGGGCAGGCAGGCAGGGAGAAAGACAGCCCTGTAATGATCTGTGTTCCACCAGGGCTGAGTGATGACGACTCATGTTGAATGAAATGTACATCCCAACAACACCCTGACGGGCGTGCCAATCAACCTCTGCTGATGGTAAGTGGCAGCTGATAAATGAACACCACTCAGATGCTTGTTCTCACTCTTATGGAAACTGAAAGCCCTCCCCTTTTTTCTCTCTCCCTGCTTGAATTTGTTCTCATCACAATGGAATGCATCTAAGGACGACTTGACTGGAAGGACTCCATGTACCACTACCTGGCTGCCACATTAGTTTCTGTTGAAAGTGGAGAAATTGGTTTGGTAACCAATACACCTGTTTGTATGAATTAAAGGTGACGGGGAAGGTCTCATTCAGCAGGGTCGTTTAATAATGGGGGCCTGATCTAAGACGACTAGATGTTTTGTATAATACACTTTTACTTGATTACATACACCCCCTCATCCCCTATTGTATGTGTTACATATGTTAAAAAATTCTGTAAAGTTATTGGCATATCTTTATTCGTCACTTGATTGGTGTGTAAACTTCAGTTGCACTTTTTCTCAACCAGTGTGTCTGCATCAGGAACCCAGGGCATGCCCTCCATGCCAGGCAGTTTACTGACGGTCAGGAAGAAGTTGATGCTACTGGTGCAGCGCCAGGCAATGAGCAAAGGTATCACTGCATACAGGAGGTTGGCTGCCAGTACAGCCAAGAAGGCCTCATCTGGGATCCGGAACGGGGCCACTGTGTGTGGGTGGACGGAAGCCCCAGTGTGGGCCCACTGGCACTATACGGGGAGACAGAGGACCAGACATGGACGTTTGTTATTCTAAACAGGAGGCCAAAGGTGTTGGCTATTTAGTCGTGCCCCTCAACAAATCTTTATAGGAAGATAGTTCACTGTAAGACAAATACTACTAATATACTCACCTCCCAATTAAACACATATTTCTGTTAAATCCCTAACTGTAAGTAACATCATTCTTGTGTCTTCTCATTGCTTGCCAATATATTTATTCACAGTTGACCTCTCATTTGATTTTCCATTGGTTTTCGTTAACAACAGCCTTGTTCATACAGCTTTGAACTGAATGTGTTGCTCTCCTTTCAGCCTCTGCAATAGTCATTAGTATCTGCAGCCAACAATGTACGGTAGACACCCCACAACTAGGCCACAGAAAGAAAATGCAGCTATACAAGAGATGCAGCTATCCCGGTCTTTTGATTAGAAATGCTGGTGCCCAGAGGCAAGCCTTTCCCCATGTTGGGGAGGATAGTAAGGGCTATACACGGGTGGCCTTTGATCAAAGTCTTGTTTGATGGCTTCCTCCCTTAGTCCCATGTAAAGACCAAACTCCAGCCTTCTGATTACAGGAAACAAGCGTCCATAGGACGGGCCTGGTAGGTGGATTAATTATTATGAAGAGTTATTAAGGTTTAATAGAAGAATATGAGAACTTTTTAATGAGAACCGGCAATAGTGGGATGATTTAGGAGTTCTGGGATAATTGTATGTATTAAGCGTACAGGGCCTAGTCACTAAGCAAGATACCAGGCACTCTGACTGGAACGGTAAGCTAAGACTGCGGGTCTGGTAGCAACATGTTTCATAGTGTGTTGTGCATTGTATTGGGAGAACCGTAGTTGACATTATTAACACACACCCATCTCACCTGGGCAACGCCACCAGCAACAAACACAGTCCAGTCAGGCATCCACGTGCAGCCAGGCACTATGAGTCCATAGACGAAGGCACCCAGCATTGGCAGCAGGTAGAACATGAAGTGTAGCATCTACAAAAGGGATTGCAACAGTACAAGTGTGTCAGAGAGCTGTGTGTGACTCTTGCAGGTTCACCGCATGGCACAGCCCTGACACTCCAATGGACAGTTAATATAGTACATCTTTATGTAGTCCAGTCACCCGCACAGAATACAGATTGTGCTGCTGCTACCTGCGTAGGCAAAACACACACACAGACACAAACACACACCAATGCTCACACACACACACACACACAACACACACTGGGGATGAAATTGTAGCGTCCAAATACAGAGGTCATTACATTGACTGTAATTTGCACTCATTTGAAGCATAAGAGTCAGGTAGATCCTTAAGTAATGGCATCAAATTATAGCTTTGAACAGTGGCTTTTGTCCTAGGGCTGTGGTGCTGATGAATCCTAATGAATTGAGCCCAGAGGCTGAAAGCCAATCACATGTTGCCCTTCATTCCTTGAAGGAGAGTATTCGTGTGCTGCACCAGGTCACCTGGCTGCTGCGGTTTATCAGCATCAGTGACTGAAAAGGTCGACAGGCACCGCAGGAACAGAGTAATGCCACGCCCCCCTGCCACACACACACACAGACACACAAACACACGCACACACACACACGCACGCTAGCTAGGACACACACGTACATGCGGATATACGCAGAAACAAAACACTGATCAGTCATGGGGGGGCCCAGGGGAAGGAGGATTACCTTATCACATTTTCAGCATGGAGGTCCCTGGCCGATCAATGCTTCTCCACTGTGCCTGGACTTCAGCCACAACAAGGTCTTTTGATAACCTATTGACTAAGCTAAGAACCCTAGCGAAACCAAACCAACAACCCCCAACACATGGGGAAACCTCTGGTGTTCAGACTGGACCAGTCACAACCACGGTCTCTTGCCTGACAAATCATATAAAAAACCTCTCATTGTGGCTTAATGATGAAAAATGGCTCAGGCATCTCTTTTGTGAGGCAGACAGAGAGGCAAGCGACAGGGCAGGCCTCAAGGCAACTCCAACTGACATATTTAAGAAGTGGCTAGTATTATGTTGTTTACTACAAATTGACTATTAGGGAATGCCACTGGCTCTGTGGCTGAAGTACCCACCATAACCTTCGGGTAGCCCACCGGATCCTTAATATAGGGTTCATACTGGCGGAGGTATGTAGAACAAGCCTCTAGAGGGGAGTCAAGAGCTACCTGAATACACAGAAATTAGGAAGGTTACAACATGATCATCAAGGCAAGAAACAATTGTAGTTATTTATAGGATCAGTTGTTGTAATGTAGAGTTGAAACCACGTCTGGTTACAGGGGAACATGACAGTACAGGTATAAATACTGAATGAAATCACATTTAAAAAGAATGCAAGAGCTAGTATTTACTTCATGTGCAAATATTCAAAACATTTTGCAGAGACAGTAACACATAACACCATCTACATGACACAAATCATATGACACCAACCACATGACACCAATCGCATGACACCGACCACATGACAGGATGGCATCCATGCAGAACACGTCAACCTATGACTAATTAAAAAACCTGTACTACCTCAAAGACAGACAGCCCTTGAGGCAATCACATCTATATGCACTGAATCCTTATGCTCTGCTAAAATTGACACACTTGGCCAATCCTAATGACACTTAGTATTGGATTTCTGAGCGTATATATCTAATGGTGTATTCAGGCCCTGCAGTCTCACCAAGCCTCTGAACAGTGTGAAGGCCATGGCCCCCAGAAGCAGCAGCACCAGGAGAAGGTCTGTAGGTCTCCAGATGAGACTAAAACTCTGATCGTAGTGGGCCTAGGGGTAGAACAAGTTTCTTTAGACAAACAGCAATAAATACACAATAATGACAAGATTTTTGAACAATGTGTAGGATTATAAGAGCCACGCGTTTTCCTTGACCAAGAAAACCACAAGGCCTGGTCAGATCATAAGGTCAGGAAAAAATCCAGGCCCCACACATTCCGTGAGGTCAATCAGTAGATCCGTCTTACCTTGTACCCACCGAGGGTGGGTCCACTCTTGGGCTTGTTGAACAGCTTGATTGCTCCCCATATAGGAAGAATTAGGAAGGGCATGTTGAGCCAGAAGGCTGGACGGATATCTGACCCAAATTTACCTACCAGGTAGGAAAACATAAATAGCATTTCATCCCCTAGAAAAATGAGGACAAACTGGGTAAATCTGAAGTAGAGTTGAGCTACTGTCACGTACTGTCGTGGCAGCCAGCCGTGCCAGTGAATCCAGCGCCCTCTCTCCCTCACCTGTTTTCTTTGATTATTGCCCGCACCTGCTTTCCCTCATCACGCACCCTATTTAGGTTCCTGCTTCCCCATTGCATCCTGTTGGCCTTTGTATTGGTTACCCCAGACGTTACGTGGTTCTGTATGTTTCTGTCTTTTTGTTTCGTTTACATCATGTTTTGGTTTCTTTATTAAATGTCCTCCGTTCTCCCTGTGCCTGCGTCATCCTGCGCCTGAGTCATCCTTCAACGTGACACATACTAATTTTAACAATTTTAAAGATACACATTTCCAGGATTTTTACATGTTAAATAGACAGGTTTTCTCAATATTAACGCCTGGTAATTAACCTTAATATAGGGCATAAAATACAAAATGACGTGAGCACATACTGTGGGTTAGTTTGTTCCTCTCACACTTCCCTATGCGATTTGAAACATAGAGAACAGATGCTTTGAGCCTAGTTTTGGCAGGTGCATTGTTCTGGCAGCTTACACTATGACACTGATGCAACAAGGCTGTACAGATGTACCAATGATTCATTCTGTATTGGGGCATATGGGAACGGGGAATGAGACACTCACCTACAACAATTCCTGTCACAAACACACTCATGTTTGCAAACAAGGATCCAGCCCAGAAGAGACCAAGGGTGCGGTAAGACTTGCTGCGAGAGGGAAAGGAAATGGTTAAATGATTCTACATCACCCATAATGATATTAATGAGCAATTTGATGTTGGACATGTGTGCACCATTAAGGCAATTTCCATTTTGAAGTAGTCTATTTTCTTCTACACCATTATAATTTAATGTCATCCAATGAAGTTACTATAAAATGGTGGAAGTGATGTTACTACAAAACGGTAATTGAGAAGTTCCTATAAGATGACAATTAAGATGTTCCTATAAAATGGTTATTGAGATGTTACTGTGCATCCAAGTAAACTTCTCTATCCATCTCAAGTGAAGGAAAATTTAGCAAATAATGTAAAGTCTATGCACGTATTCAGGTCCGTGACAATTATGAAGTAATACTATATTACCAATGATTTCATCACTGTAGACTAGTCTAGAAAAGTCTATCCCTTTGTGGGTCCTAAGCAAGATTTGGTTTGCAAAACCTTTTAGTGGCCCATATCTTCACAGTGGATTTTCTTTGCAGTGTTAACCTTAATTTCATGCAATTTTAAACAATTTTCTACTCACTTAGTAAAGTTAATGATGCCGTGTACCTGAATAAGGACCACAGGACCAGTGGAAGCAAAACTCTGATATCAAAGCTCCACCAGCATATTTTATGCATGTATGTATAAGGTACAGTATATTTCCCAAATTATTTTTCAAAAACACATTAAACACAACAAATAAATTGTTATTTGAACATAAAATCAGTATTTCGCAATTGCCATCAAGTCTCCAGACTTAAAATCAATTGAAAACCTCTTGTTTTGATAAGCACATAAAATATGTTTAAAAATCTGTATGGAGAAAGGACATAAGATCCATCTCAGTGTGTTCTTCAATCTCATAAAACATTTTAGAAAAAGATTCAGTGTTTTTATCCAAGCAAGGGGAAAGTGCCTGGAATCAATCATTTTGACCAATACGTTTTTTGGGGAAATGATAAATGATATATTGTGTAAATGCAGTCATTCTATAGCATTTTAAATAATACATTTGTTTAATCACTGTTTTTTATATAACTCACTGTTTTTATATAACTCCAAGATATAATTGTATAATTATATTTCCCTTTGCCTCCTTACAATGCTCAGTGTGAACACATGGAAGACGTTTGAGTACACAGAACTGACTGGCCGATAGTATGGTCTAGAGCCCAAGATGAACAGACATTTGCCTATAATCATATCATCCTATGACATCATGTTGTAGGCCAAAAGTACCATCCTAAGTAAAGATATTCCAAACTAAAATTACAGGTGTTTTTTGCCTTTTAAATAGCTCATATACAAGAAAAGAGTATTATAATTTCCACTGTTTCAGAGTGTTAATCTGACTTTATAGTCCAAACATAACATTAAAAAATTGACCACTGGGCATTCAAAATTCTCTGAGCAAATGTATTAGTATAAAATATTTTACATTTAACATATTTGGTGTGTACAATATACTGTATGTCATTATTTGTACGTATTTATTTTCTTTAATATCAAGGCTCACCAGAAGGATTAGACTATAACATTCAATACAATAACTGCTTTCTTGTTCCATTTATTCAACCAGGTGTGTTTGGAATTCTAGTACAGTGTGTGTGGTTTTCAGATTACCATTGAAAGACCAAGGTGACGCAGTTAACATCACGCACCTGCTCCATAAACATTGTATCATCATGAGGTACATGATAAAGTGCATTATTCCGTCCCAGTAGCACATCATGATGCCATAGGCTGTGCCTAGATAGGGCTCTCCCTGCAACACACAAGTACAGCATTAACCTGAAGGCAATGACACAGCACAGTCTAAAAAAAGTTTTCATATAAGCACAATGTTAGGTCATCAGATGTTTAGAATGTTTAGACTAACCGTTTTCTGGTAGAAATCCATGAACCCAGAAATAAATCCATCATGTTCTAAAGCACTTACAAGGTCAATGACACAAGTGAAGGAAAATTCAGCAAACACTGTAAAGACAACACAAAAATTCAGTTCTGCAATACTACATTTCTGAGGATGTAACACAAGACCAAAGTGTTTCCATTGTGTGGAGTAGCATATTTTAGCCCATTGTTCAATTAGATGCAGTATTCAGCTCAGTTTCAAATCTGTATCTAAATATTCTGTTGCAGGAACATGTATCATTCTTCTCATTTTAATTATGACTTAAGACGAAGGTAACACTTATTTCTATGAGTAATTATTACCCAAGCTGCTTTGTCCGGCTCTTCAAAACATTAACTATATGAACACTATTACTGCATCCAAAGACATCTGAAACGGCCCTGGATTTGTGAAAAGCTGAAACAGTCACCCTACTAACCACCTCAACTCGGTTTTTTTCAAGCCCTCTTTGTCTCGCTGTGTTTAAAATATTTCTCTCCGACCAATCAGCTATTTCCTTGGCTGTGGGGGAAAATAATGATGTCTGACTGCTGGAGGCTAGGTGAAGGAAAATGTATATTGGCATGTTGGGTTTTCCTAAGGTTAAGAGCAGAACAGGATTTAGAGTGCACTTCTGTCCTCCCTCCAAGTTGGAGCCTGGAACCCCAGGTGACTGGCAGGGGGGAAAATGGACAGGAGACAGCAGAGGTGTAGAAGCTTAGTCAAATTGGCTGGTGACATGTTACCAACAGACAACATTGTTTCTATTTGCTTGATCCTCCTAAAGTCTCTTTAAAGGAGATGGTCAGACGCCAACCATCACTACCTGTGTATGGACCCCTTTAGCATCAATGTCAGTACGCAGTCTTTTGTAACTGTTTTCTATGAGGCCCCGAATTCTTGCAGGTGGTATAGCTGCCCATTCGTCTTGGCAAAATGCCTCCAGGTCATGCAAAGTCTTTGGTCGTCTTGCGTGAACCACACGTTTGAGATCTCCCCAGAGTGGCTCGATGATATTAAGGTCAGGAGACTGTGATGGCCACTCCAGAACCTTCACCCTTTTCTGCTGTCACCACTGGAGGGTCAACTTGGCCTTGTGCTTAGGGTCATTGTCGTGCTGGGAAGTCCAAGAGTGTTCCATGCGCAGCTTTCATGCAGAAGAATGCAAATTGTCTGCCAGTTTTTTCTGATAACATGCTGCATTCATCTTGCCATCAATTTTAATTGCCATTTTCATCTGTGTGTGTCACCTTGTGTGTCTGTAACAAGGCCAAACATTCAAGGGCAAGTAAACTTTTGATCAGGGCCATTTGGGTAATTTCTGTTATCATTATGATTTAAAAAGGAGCCAAACAACTATGTGATAATAAATGGCTTCATATGATCGCTATCCATAAACAAAAAGGCAGTTTTTTTGCATGATCAGTCATATTTTCAAAATCAATGCCAAAATTTCACAATTTCTGCCAGGTTATGCAAACTTATGAGCACAACTGTACATTGGGCTTGTGGACATACGGGCACTTCCAGCTAGGCCATGTACCTTTACAGGCATACAGAGAGTCCCATGGACTTTACAGGCATACAGAGAGTCCCATGGACTTTACAGGCAAACAGAGAGTCCCATGGACTTTACAGGCATACAGAGAGTCCCATGGACTCTACAGGTAAACAGAGTCCCATGGACTTTACAGGCATACAGAGAGTCCCATGGACTTCCTTTTCCTGGAATAGGGTTCACATCCGATGTATTAGCTGTATTAGGAGGATTGTCTGTCCCGTGTCTCGTCAAACACCCTTGTAAGTCAACTGTGTGTAACGGCTCAGACAGACATCCTGCTTGCCTACCTATTTCCCTGATTTGCTGCTGCTGTCCCCCGATAAACTGGCAGATTCACACACGCTCTCTCCATATCTCTCCGGATACCCGCGGCCTTTTAATCCTCTGTAGGGGTCTGGTTTATCTAAGACGTCTAACGGGTAAGATAGCAGGGATTATCCTTCTCTGCCACAGCAGGAAGCCAGCTCTGGACTGATCGCCCTCCCTCAGAAACACCTGCTGAAGAGGGCTGCCCTGGTAGAGCAACAGG
Source organism: Esox masquinongy (assembly GCA_016801175.1). NCBI lineage: Eukaryota > Metazoa > Chordata > Actinopteri > Esociformes > Esocidae > Esox > Esox masquinongy. The sequence continues at coordinate 155,935 of JACXGI010000182.1, read as the reverse complement.
ATACCTCACAGATACAGGCGTTAAAGCAAGAACCTGAAGCAGAGTAAAGGTGCCTGGCATGACACGCCTTGATATGTCAGCTTTAAGGCAGATGTCTCAATCTACACGTTGTGTTGTTGTTTTCTTACTACGTAATAATGCATTGTTGATGTTGGATTTTATAAGTAATTAATCAGTGTACGTGAGGCATGTTCTTTACTGGGATGTAGTGAGTCCACGTGCGCTTGGCTTCTAGTTACGGCCCTCCTACAACTGTGGTGTCATAAGAACAAGACTAACATGCCATGTGTCATCACCCATGACACATAAATGCCAGTCTAGGTTTCAGCTTTGCTCCGTATAAGCAGATCTTGATCCGTATAAGCAGCTTAATGGATAAGAGAATGAAACAATGAAAACAATTCACATGACTCACAGGAAGATAAGAAAGTTCTAGAAATCTGTTAAGTGAGGTTGGAACGTGACTACATATGCCATGACTATATCATTGATAAAATAATTTTACACAGAAGGGATCTGTGTTTAAATGTATTGGTGCTTTGTTAAACCAATAATGAACAATGTCAAACAAACAGACACCTATATTCCATGTATAAACATTATCATCATCATCAACAATTATCAACATCATGTTAAAATATTGGTCCATACCATAAAACAGGATGTCTTTGGGTGGGTTACGTCTAGTGATGATGAAGTAAAAGAACCACACAGCAACCAACACTACAATACCAATCTGTAGTATCACCACAGGTCTGCAAGTAGGAAGAAGAAAAAAGAAACACAATTAACTTGGCAACAAGTGTGATTTTATTCAAAGTGCATAGAGCGAAGTGTAAACTGTACTCTTTGATGGTCTGCCTCATTCTGTTTTAGTTTCTGTCAAAGTATGTGAGTCTACTGCAGTGATACATATATACATACAGATGGGGCTCAGGGTGGGAAGGTGAGCTAGGCAGAGAGGGCTGCTACTGTAGCGAGAGCCTGCAGACTGGGGAGGTTGCTGCACACTCGGTTAGGGTTCTTCTGACCCTAAAGCCTTGGAGATTTGCAGCTAGCATCCTGATGTTCTCCTATGAGAATTACAGGATACGTGCTAATTTCATCAGCTAGATGGGGAAACCACTGGATAGTACCAAAGCTTAGATTATTCAGTGAAGACAAACGGCTGACTTGCTGGTTTGATCTCCAGACGTTTAGAAGTCTAAACGATCAACTCAATTGTATCACTGCTTGACAACAACTGCTGTATTGACCCAAGCTGCACGGTCAACTGTTATGATGCTTTAGCCTGTGGTGTTCTCTTAAAAGAAAACATTGACTTGTTGATCCCTAATGCCATTGGGTTGGTGGTTCCCAGGAGCATAGCACCATTCATCCCACTGCTGGCTTGCCTCTAAATCTGAAGGTTAGTCCCAGGATCAGTATCTGGATGGCAGACTCAGATGCTACAGGAAATGATACCGGGGGACGAGTACTGGGCAATCCTACTTCTGATCTAGAGGCCAAATCTCAATTCACAAATGAAGGGGACATTGCCCAGCTTAGGGTGCAGTCTATTAGAGTTCATTAGAGAACATTAGAGTTCCCTTGGCACAGAATCGAGAGGTAACCTCTGTGTCCAGGTAAAATGTAAAATCTAGATCTCATACTAAGTAACAATGTTAACAGCACAATAACTACAAAAAGTATGCAATAGATAATGTGGACACTGTGGATGACATCAGCAAAATATGAACTATGTTTCATGTGGTTCTCCTATGGTTTCCCAGCAATGCCAGAGATCATCAGCAAATTGACTCAATCCATCCTAGTCTTAGGTGTAGGTGGCAATCAGCTGGGGCATGGAAGGTCACAACCCACCAACAAGTCTGCCACTCCGAGTTAAAAGTTGCTGTGTTTTGGAAAGATAGATGTCTCCATGCAAACATCTCCATGTCGACAAAATTGCTTCCCTTCCAAATGTATAACGTAGTCATGGCAGACAAACAAATGCGGCGAGGCCAAAGGGAAGCTCGCTGGCTGCATCTCAATGCATCAGCGTTGGAAGATTTATGCACACAATATTGTTTGTTTGCAATGCAACAGAACAGAAGGCATATTGTATGTCAGAAGCAATTTATCAAACTCCTCACACAGCCTGTATTGATTGTCAGAGTCCACACTCAATAAGTTCCAGAAATGTCAGCTTGAAATTAAAAATATCCACTGAGGAATCAAAGAATGGCTAGGATGAAGTACTCAACACTATCCTTATGTAACTTCACTGTACTTATGTCTGCTATGGCAGACTGCTTATCTAAACATAGATAAACAGTAACTGCCATCACTGGAGAGAGTATAGCTTAACCCAAGTGACTACTGACAAAACTGGTAGGCTGGGGATTGACAAATGATAGAAATAGAAATATTTTAATTTGGTATTAATCCCGAGGAAATTGGCAGTTGCTGTTATTGTCAAAGACATGTCCTTATATGGTCTGTCTGATTTCACAAGCTTCTTTTGACCTTCCTTTTAATAATTATTTTTTATCCATTACCATATAATCTGAATTTCATCATCACATGGGTTTTACACGATGAAAGCCTGAACTGGCTAATCTTCAGGCAATTGGAATTCACACAGATCAGGGTATTACTTCTTTCCACATGATTAAAGATTTGTCAAGGATTTATTTAGGTCAGGAATCCATTCAGCATTTAGTATGATTAAACATTTGTTACATTGCAGAATCATTGGTACTGAGAAACAATTCCCTAAAAATGTTTGAGTACGTTATATAACAGACTATGAGGTACATTTGCTCAGTTTGTTGGGTGTGGCTAGTAATGAGTGACATGGAATGTGTTCCTCGGCTGATGAGTTGCTGAGAAGCTGCTGACCAGATTCGTTTTCATTAAAACCTTATAATGAAACATTATAATAAAAAATGTATTTAGGCTATTAGCTGGTAGTATGAAGTGGCGGGCTCTGGCTAGATTGGGCATAAGTGTTTATATATATTATATGATCAAATGTCAGAAATGTTGCTTCATATGATGCATCACCTCACAGTATTTTGATTCACAAAATTCAAAACATAAGTACTTAACCCTTTATTATAGGGTCCTTCAAATGGGAGCCAGGTAACCCAGGCTCAATTCTGATGACGCTCATGCCTAGAACCAGCCCTGCTCATATATGTTGTGCACAATAGCCTACGTAGAGTTGATGAAAGAGAATAATGTGCCATGCAACCATTGACTGATTAATGCGTGAGCAGGAAAACACTGGGCTACCTGATGGGCAGCAGAGCAACCCAACAACTTACCTGTTTAAACAGTACAGCACTGTTTCCATTTTATTCAACATTCCACTATGAATGGGAAAAATGCACTTGAGCAGCCCTCAAACTGAGAGCTAATTAGTGAGAACCTTATCTATTTTCCCCAAGTTCCAAGTTTTCCCACAAGTTGACCACTGTTGTAATTTCCTGAGGATATACTCTTAGTTGGATGTAAAGACAAAATATTATTTATAAAATAGCTATCATATGCTTTGAGAACAGTGTAATTTGTTTTAACTAATGAACGCTGTACCATCAGTGTTTCTCATAAAGAATTTTGGCAATGAGTCTGTCTAGCCCAGTGGTTCCACACTCCGGTCCTTGAGTACCCCCAACAGCACACATTTAGCTTATGTTGTTGCCCTGGACAAGCACACCCAATTCAAGTCAATGAGGACCTGATAAATTACTTGATAAGGCGAATCAGCTGTGCATGACTGGGGCTAAAATAAAAATGTGTAATTATGGGGACCATTGACAAATTCCACAAGGTCATACCATTTGTATGTCTCTGCGTGCAAATTAAAGTACTTTTCTATCTGACGTTTTCGCAATTGAAACAAGCAGTAGTGCAATAACTGAAAGCAGTAACTTCGCTAAAGAATAAGGCACAAGAGACAGAGCATTATCGTCAATACAGTGAAAGAACCAGTTGTATGTAAAGTTAGCAGTGTTCGTATGACTACAGAAAAGTAGATAAAAGAAACAACTGCCAAAAGCTCGGACTATCCCTTCCCCGAGTTCAGAACTGGTAAATTCACACCTCCCATAACCTTACGATTGCAAAATTAATCACATGAGCTGTTAGTGCTCTCAAGCGGTAGCAGAAAGTACTGAGCAAAGTATGAAGTGTTGGGTATGGAGCCTGCATTTAAATAATTATGTTCCAGTCCTATTGTCGGCAAATATGATTTTATTTACACATAGCCTACACAACAACTTGCGAAAATTAATTTAGGTAATAACACATATTTTTTGTCATCAGTTCCAAAACGCGCCTTACAAAATAAGATATTTAAATTTCCCAAGCCTATGAACGGGCAATAAGACATGAAATGGTTGACTCACTCTTGGAACTCTGGAGTCGTGTTCATGCAGTGAAGGACCGCAAGGGCAGTCAGTGAAAACAAGAAAACCAATCTCTCCATATCTTCAACTGCAGGGTCCCTGGAAAATTACTAGCACCGACCACTGTAAAGAAAAACAGAAGTGGAAAAACAACTGTACATGAATATCGTGTTTAATAACTAGTTGTGTCTGAAAAAAGCACGTGTAATTAAACTATTTTGCAAAATATATCCAGACCATACTCTACAATTAAAATTCCTCACTAAATATACATAAGTTCTAAGCAAAAATACAAACAATAAGACCTACACAAAGCAGCCAGCAATTCTTACCGTCAGACCACTCCTTTGGCCCGTGGATTAATGAAATTATAGTCGGAGGCAGACACTGCATATTTACAGAGAAATAATGACCTAAAGACAAAGGAGCTTTTGGGACAAGTTGTGCAATTCGGGTTTGACAGAGATTTAAATAAATCGCATTATATGTGGTATTTTTACCAAGGTCCTTGTATATTGTGTGTGTCTGTGAGTTAGGCAATGTGGGCTTAGGTCTGCTATTGTTATTAGTTACTGCGCATACTACTGTACCTAGTCCTATAGGCTACTCTTTTTAGTTTAACCTAATCCAACAGAATATATTTGTTTACAGTCTTTGAATGAACAACATTTGGCTATACAATACAATATTGAGTTCATAACATATCCAAACTATACGTGGAGTTGTTGCCGATGATCAATTGTTAGCATTCTAACGGGCCTACGTCATTACATGTGCTTGCGAATTTGTTTCAGTAGAGTGCGCCAAATTCTAAATTACAGTATACGTGCCTGCCCAACTGGATTTTATCTGCTACATTATTATAAGATAGGTAGATGACAAAGTCTTCATCAATATATTGTGAATAGTCCTGGAGTGTTTTCTTCCTCTCAAAATGAAAGACCCACAAAATATACAGACATTTTCCAGTGTCCAAAAAAGTTGGCAGTACTTATATTGGCAATAGGCCCATTTATATTGCCTCATTTTCATATTTGGTTTGGTTACACTATTTCAGAAAATGTTTCAACATTCAACTGGAAAAGATCTTTTTGATTTATATATAAGGTGATCATAACTGCTTGGTATGTAGTGCCTGGCCTTGTATATGCCTTCTGCTGACCTCTTAAAGACATTTAAAATTACTACCAATATGTTATGAAATAGTTTGATAAAGAAATCTGCCATATTTTAATGTATATTTCATACATTGTCTAAACCATAACTGAGAGTTAAACATCCATGATGGTCAGTGATCTATACTACAGTAATGGAAAATAATAACGGATAGAACAAGAATTACAAGAATAACATTTTATATTTGAGTAATATAGCAGACAATCTTACCCAGGACAACTTAAGAGTTAGAAAATTATTTTTTAGATAGGTAGTTGGGACAACCACACTCATTAATAGTAAACTCATTAAGTGTTCAGCCAATTATTTTTATTAAAAATTACAATTCATATTAAAAAAGACTCAAACTTTTGCTAATATATTCAGTTTTCCAAAAACTGTATCCAAAAAAGTTGGGACGCTGTGTAAAATGCAAATAAAAATAGAATGCAATGATGTGCAAATCATTTATCCCTACATTTAATTGAAAATAGTGCAAAGACAACATTGAAACAATTTTATTGTTTTTGGAAAAATACATGCCCATTTTGAATTTGATGCCAGCAACACGTTTCAAAAAAGTTGAGATAGGGGCATGTTTACCACTGTGTTGCATCACCTCTTCTAACAATACTCTGTAAGTGTTTGGGGACTGAGGAGACCAGTTGCTGTAGTTCTGAAAGTGAAATGTATTCCCATTTTTGCTTCATACAGGATTTCAACTGCTCAACAGTTCGGGGTTCCCTTTGTTGTGTTTTTCAAATCATAATGCACCAGATATTTTCAATGCGTGACAGGTCTGGACTGCAGACAGGCCAGTTTAGCACCCGGACTCTTTTACTATAGAGCCATTCTGTTGTAATACGTGTAGAATGTGGTTTGCCATTGTCTTGCTAAAATAAGCAAGGCCTTCACTGAAAAAGACATTGTCTGGATGGCAGCATATGTTGCTCCAAAACCGGTATATATTGTTCAGCAATTAATTGTGCCTTCACAGATGTGCATGTCACCTATATCATGTGCACTAATGCACCCCCATACCATCACGGATGCTGGCTTTTGAACTGTACACTGATAAGATGCTGGGTGGTCCCTCTCCTCTTTAGCGTCCATGATTCCCAAAGATAATTTCAAATTTTGATTAATCAGAAAACAAGACAGTTTTCCACTTCACCTTAGTCCATCTTAAATGAGCTTGGGCCCAGGGAATGTGGTGGCGTTTCTGGATCTTGTTTATATATGGTTTCTTCTTTGCATGGAAGAGTTTAAACTTGCATTTGTGCATGCAGCGACGTACTGTGTTCACAGACAATGGTTTTTGGAAGTGTTCCTGAGCCCATACTGGGATGTCAACTACAGAATCGTGTCTGTTTTTAATGCATTCTTTAATGCATTCTGTTTTTCTTTACATTTTACAGAGCGTCCGAACTTTTTTGGAAACGGGGTTCTAACATACATTATACTTCTAATATTTCTACAACACACCAGTAGAGATACATCTGCTTTTTGTGGGTTTAATGTCTATATTTTTTGTAAATTCTATGAGACATTAAAGTTGTGATTTCTGTATGCACATGCGTATGCCCATAATTCTGTATTTGCCCATCTATAACTACTTAATACCTAGTCACTTGCGATGTTGAGATGATTTGCTGATATCTTAAAACACTACAACTACTCCCAGAAGAGATCTAATTTTTATGTGCACAAAATGAATTAATTTCAGCCACAATATTCCCCTATTCCAACAGTTTTTTAACAGAGTTGGATGATATTTCATTTGTAAAAAAAGATAAGAAAAAAAGGTGTCTCCTATACTCCTGAGCGACATTGTTAGAATTGCTGATCCAGAGGCAAATACTAAAGTAAAAGGTGATACACCTTTGCTGACGGCACCACGTCTGTCTCTCGTCAATGTTTCTGAATGAAGTTCCCCTGTCTAGGGAAAATTGGGGCTGATGTACCAGGAAGTCAGTGCCTGACTTTACCGTAAACAAATGGATCTCTTCCAGCTGCATCGTTCAATAACTCAGCACAGAAGGATAGATGCCAGAATGGAAAACTACATGAACACAGCCCCTCTGTTCACTAATATAGGCACAATCTATCTAAATGTAATATTATTAAAGATGGTTTATATTTCTTTATCAATGCTGCATTTACAATTAACTCTGTTCAAAGTATAGGATATATTGTGCAATATTATTCAACACCTAATTGAATTGTTCTGTTCTTTTATGTCTGTAATTTGTTAATGAAGTTTAATCATGTGTAAAGTGTAACACAGTACTCAAAAACTCTTGTACGTCTCTGATGTGTCTGTTGCCTATTAAAGAGGCTGTTAGAGCCATGTTTGGCAACTACAACAGCCACCCAACCTACTCATAAATAAACGTTTGGGCCATGCATGCGAAGACAAGATGATCTGGTTATTCCTGGGTCCAGTCAAAATGAAAACGCATGTAAAACTTACTTTCAGTTTTACTATACATCATTTGGAATTCTGTAAGCATGATAATAAATTGAAATGTTTTTTAAGATTGATTTCAAACTTTAACAAGCAGCTGACCTTGTAGTCACTGATCTTTGTTTTACATCTAGGCCTTTTCAAACAACTTAGGGTAATTGACAGTAGTATTTGAATAGAACAATTGTGTTAATCTTCCAACAACTGGTATCAGTGTGACTAGTTGCGTCTCTGTACTTACTTTGACCTTTACTTTATTAAAGGTAAAGTAGACTAACTCACTACGAGCCTCAGCTCAACAGGCCACTATCGCAGTCAGTCTACTGTGACGACAGCAGCGGAAATATCTGCTTTCAATTCAAAATGGCAGCGTCTACCAGGAAGTGAAGAAAACAACTGAAAAGAATAAGTTGGATCAAATTCCTTGTTTCGGTTAATTTAAACCAATAATTCGATTAAAACCTACTTGTGAACGGAGCTGGGATTCAGAATAAGTTACACATTCGTGGTAAGTTGAGTTTAAGCTTTTCATGAATCTAAAAACACGGACCGAACGACACATCGGCAGAGCAGCTCAAGCCTCCTTGTCAAGCTACTTGAAATAATTTTCAGCTAACGTGCTAGCTAGCTTGGTAGCTAACAGTCGTCGCACTTTGATAGCCCCGATTTGTATAGCTGGCAAGCTAACATTGGTCACTGTATACGTTGTATTTATTTTGTAGTTGGCCACGACTATTAAACATGTTGGTATCAAATAAATGTGTTTAGTTTGTAATAGGACTTCTAGATAACGCTCATGTTTGCAAAGTTCGCAATCTTCGGTTTGTTAACGTTATTTCTAGCCAGTTAGCTGACTACGCTTTGTGGTATTTGGTAGCTTAGCTAGCACTTTGGACATTACTGGTACAGCTAGTTAGCTTTGGTTGTCTTTGTACTTAGTTAATTAGCTATTGTTAGCCAGCTAGTTCCCGACTTTGTATTGACATAATTTGCTAGCAAAGTACTTCTACAATTAAATTGTCTCTAATGAATGCATGTGGACGGTGCGACCAATGCATGACGTGAATATACACTTTGGATTGGTATTTGAATATATCATTTACATAGTTACATTTTAATACATTCTGTTTGAATGCCACTGCTTATTATGGCAAGTGAGTAGCGGTTAGTGATGCTCCACTGACATTTTAAAACGTCATTAAATGAGCTATATACAAGTCTAAACGCAATTTTGTGTAGTTGTGAGGTACACAATTAAGTCAAAGGCAAGGCAACACATCTCGTTTTTCTGAGAGATTGACATATCCATGTGAATGTCGGAGGTTCAGAGACAGGGGCACTGGTGAGGTGTACTGACTGTCTCCAGTCACACTGCACTGCAGTCCCACTCCCAGACTTGTCAGTACTTGTGAAGAAAGGAAAAGTTGACACAGGCATTGTACTGAAGCTCTGTGTTTGTTGTAGAGGGAAGAAGGGGACAGCAGGCTATATGCATGTGTCATTGTAGCATGCCTGGATTGTAGATCACTGACAGCTGTGAGCAGGCATTTAGCCCTTAAGCTTTAGTCCTCCTTGTCTGAGTATGTGTGTACTTCAGTGGAACTTTATATGCTTAGCTGTAAAAAGGTTAGCTCTTCTGTCTGCCATCATTGTTTTTTTAATTTTATTTTATGGATTTGCTCATACTCTTTTTGGGTATTCATTAAAGCCAAAAGTAGTGACAATTGCCCATGAAGAAATGTCCATTCTCTTGCAAATCTGTTGCCACTTACACAATTTCTTCCCAGCAGAGTACAATTGCCCCGGTCACTGCACTAGTTGTGAAGAATGCTAACCTTGACACATCGCTTTGGCTATTTTTCCACTTAAGTAATTTCCCAAAATGAGGATGCTGATTGCGAGGTAAATGCTATGCTGTGTTGGTGAACTTCTTGCTTATCTAGCAACTTGGTCACTGGTCTTGGTGTCATTCACTTATTCAATTCTCTCTACTTCATAACAACTACTGGATCTTTATGCCAGCAGACAGGCTTTTTAACTATTGGATTGACAGGCAGGAACTGGCCTACTGAGTGAAAACCACAAGCTCCCCTTCTCTTGTCTTTGGCTGCAGTGTACCCCAGAGCTACATCTGTAGATGCCTTTTCTCTTTGTGACAGCCTGTGTTTACATCAAGTCAGGGTAAATTAAAAGAAAAACTGAACTCCACTGTACTTTTTTTTTGTCACACCATTTGAGATTAAGGTGTTGTCAAAAGAAAAATGATCTTACGTGATCAGCTAAAATTTAGGTTAAGTCTTCTGAAGGAGATGTCCTGTATAATCCATTTGAAAAATGTGTTACAACCGAATGCTTGTTTATTCCTTGCTACTCAGCCGAGTGAGTTTAGCCATAGCTTTTACCCAGTCACTGTGCTCCAGTGTGGGGGTGCTGTACTCCTGCTCTCCCCTCCCCCCCATGTGAGGGAGTGTACTAGAGCTCCACCCATTCTACCGATCTGTGTAGGGCACAAGGCTGTGTTGTTGAGCACAGATTGGACCATCAACAGGGACATGGAGCAAGGCAAGCATTGCTGTGATTTAATGCATCCAAACGCAGCCAGACCCACTCTCCACACTCTTGCAGTCAGCTCGCAGCTTTCCCTCCTCTGCCTCTGACATGGAATTTTTGTGCTGTGCTACCACCACTCTCCCATCCAGCCGGAGCTAGTGATAAATCTTGTTTATGGCCTCTGGGCTGTTCGGTGCAAGAGTTGAAAATGAGGAGGAGGAGGAGCAGCAGAGAGAGGGTGGTTGTAGTAGAAGTAGGGGGCGCAGGGATGGGTAATGGGTTTGACCGTCTTGCCCTTCCTGGAATATGGCCTTCATTAGGTAATGGTTCATGTATTAAAGATGAACCTGATCTGGCAGAGCCATGGCTTTAGGAGGAAAAAAGGGGACACTGTTCCTATAGTCAAGACACAGAGCCTTTTATAGTTGGCTATGTCTTATGTGTCTCTGCCACTAGAGCCATTCGGATGATGATTGAAATGCAAGCGGGCTCATTCTGTGCTGTGCCTATTAGTAAGCAGTGGAAAGCTGAGTAGTGTGTCAACATCCTTTTGAAAAGCAAACATTGTAATTTCAACATGGGAATGATCCTGGAAGGAAATAGGAGGGAAATATTAAGAACAGAAATGATGGATTAAGATGAATAATGTGTCATTGTCCGGGGGTTGCTTAGATTGTGGTTAGGGACATTTTCATATTTCTTTTTTAACACATCCAACCTCATCTAGTTCTTATGAAGTATCTTAAGATGTATTCATACCATGAGTAGGATTTGCATTTATGAAGGACAAAACATGCTTTGTAGTTTTGCATATGTCCTGTAATCGACAGTCCTGTGAAAGCCTACAGAAATAGGCCTAGATTATTGCAGGTTAGTTCACGGTGATATGGTCTAAAAATAATCTTTATCTTTTTAATAACTTAATGGTCATTCATCGTACCACTTTAAAAATAAATTGTTTTTTTTGTATAATAAATGGTTGAATACCCTGCAATTAATAACCAGTTTTTATCTGAGCTAATATATTCAGATGTTGTAATATTATTTTTCTAATATCACAACATCTGAATATTGTAACAGTTACGCCCAGAAGAGTCATAATGTTTAAACAGTGTTTCTGTAATAATCACTGATCTGAATTTCAAATCTATCAATGAAAATGCCAATATATAGAAACATTTATCAGAATCGTGCATAACGCACATCCACTCATACAACTTTATTTTTCATGATACAAGAATAATCTGTTAGTGCTTATAAAACAGGAAACAAATGTCAATTTAAATCGTTTTGCATGCTAACATGGTAGAACCCTTGAATTGATAGAAAAATACCCTTCGGTCTGGTTTGAACTATGGATGCCCTTATATTTTGGCCATCAATCATTTTTGGACGTTGTCGGCTATTTATAGGGAAAAATGTATGAATGCTTTAAATGTGCACAATTTTATTTCAGATCAATTGTCTTTCGTCTGAATATGTACTTCAATATAATCCTCTTGTCCCGCATATAGATATTTTAAATTAGGTAACATACACTTTGCTAAGTGATACGTTTGCTTTATGAAAGTTAAGCCACAAATCTGTTCTTTCGGAAATCCCTTCTTGCCCATCAAAAAAAAAACAAGCTCTTAGCATAGTTGGGGTAGATTTTACCTTGTTGAATATATTATGTTTAACGTATGACATCCCACCTCCTGTTGCTGCGCTTTCAGTAAGCAGAGAAAGCATTTATTGAGTAGTGGTTGTCTCGCAAATGTTATTTAAAAAAAGTAATTATACAAATATTGGATTAATTAAACAGGGCAACCAAACAAAATCAATCAATCAGTCAAATTTATTTATAAAGCCCTTTTTCATCAGCAGTTGTCACAAAGTGCTTTTACAAAACACTCGGCCTTAAACTCCAAGGAGCAAAGAACAGTAGTGTTGAATTTCAGTGGCTAGGAAAAACTCCCTAAGAAAGCCGAAATTTAGGGAGAAACCTAGAGAGGAACCAGGCTCAGAGGGGTGACCAGTCCTCTTCTGGCTGTGCCGGGTGAACATATTAAGAGTACAAATTATAATAATTAATAAATGCATGTGGGCTGAGTCCAGAGTCTATTTATACGTAGTCCAGGTTGGAAGCATGACCAGATGGACAAGGACAGGGACAACACGGGGGGGTCAGCAGAGTGGCAGCTGAGATCGCCAGGTATCCTCTTGATCTGCAACACAACCAGGAGGACTATGGACAGGGACAGCAACGAGTCTTTCAAGCCTGGTACTCCGCAGGTGTGGGCCAAGACCTCATGTCTTCCTATGTTTAGAACAGGGCAGGAAACAGGGAAAATTTTGAAAATGCCTTAGATCTACAAGGATTTATAGTGGAGAAGGAGAACTCACCCTACTCCCCCAGCACAATAAAATAGCAGCATAAGACCTTGGGGCTGAGACAGGGGGGTCCAGTGACACTGTGGCCCTATCCGGGGGAGGCCCCGGACAGGGCCCAACAGGCAGGAAATCAATCCACCCACATTGCCAAGCATCAACCAAAGGGACACCCACCAACCGCAACCACCCTGAATGAGGGCCGAGTATTGCCAGCAGAGTACAGCCCAATTGCACAGGTGCACAACAGAGAGACAACAAGCCAGTGACTCCGCCCCCGAATGGCATTGGAGGGCGGGCATCCCAGTGGCGATGAGAGCCCCCCTGGCAAGACAGCAAGGGTGGACATACAAATGATTAGTGTATTTATGCATTTTACACATCTTGAACATGAATTAACTAAATATTCTGAGGTATTTAGGATATGCATTTACCTATCAAAATAACTCCATGAGGTAAGGTTAAAAGCGGAGTGGCTGTGTCTTTTAGAAGTTACTGGCAATGAACTACAAATTCTCTTTTGCTGCTTTAAGACAAAGGGGTCATAATATTGCATTTGCATTCAGTAAAATTTGCCAAATGTGCAAATTGTTTGCACAGATTGCCAAGATTAAATATCAAAGTGCTTGCTGAGGCTATTAAATAAGTGTTTGTTTTGAAAAGGTAAGCATATTCTGGATATTTATTTATTTTTATGTGAACTACAAGAGAATGCGTAGTCCTGTATAGGTTACAAAAGTCGAGCCGCATAGCGAGACTAGGCGATAGAACACTTAATGGTTTATGTTTTAAATTAAAAGCTACCATTTGATATTTGTAGAAAAATTAAAATACACTCAAACTGTGTTCTTGGTAACAAGTTCTTAACCAATGTAGGACTTCAGTGTCTGTTGTTAATCCTTTATATTGCTTTATTCCTGCAAATTGCTCCATGCACATAACCCATCCTGTTATTAAAAATATGATTGAATTTGCATTTGTTAAAATTAGACGCATCATCAGAAGCAACATTTTTTTTTTAAATTTATGCCAGGGTACACAGGGTAAGAAGTGACAAAGTATTGGTATCGGCTAAGAATTTTCATGTCATTGCAGTACATTGAAGATCATGCTAGCGTGTCCACTTTGTTTGCAGTCATTTTAAGTTCAAAATGGCCTACACTTTGCTTATTTCTCAGAATGAGAATGTTGTATCTGCTTATCGTAGTTGTTTATTGTAAATGTGTTCATTGCACATTTATAAAACATAGATTTGATGGGTAGGATAAGCGGTACTGCAACATGGTACTGCAGTGCCACACAGGCATACTGAGCTAATTGATACTCCCATTTTGGTAGAGCCTGCCTGGTACGAAAGTTGAGAAGTTGAGATAAAAAAAGGGTATCATCAATAAGATCAAAGTTATCTTCTGTTTCAGTATAATAACATCTTAATGTTCTTTGGTGTCCATAGGACTAATTGTTTTGGGCCAAATCTCCAATACATATCTAAAGTTCAATCATCTTGTTGGCTGAGGTGTGTGCGTGCGTGCGTGCGTGACTAGCTGATAGCTACGTGGTTAAGTAGGATTTACCTGGCACAGTTGAGTTGTGTGGTTGTTTTACCTGGCTGTATTAAAACGTGTGCAGTGACTACATTGCTCTGTGTGTGATTGTCTGCTAAATTATTAATATGTTAACTACTGGAAATAGCATCGAAAATGCATGTAAAATTAGATTCAGTTGATATAAGCATTTGGACCATTACACTAAAAAATGTCAGAATTAATTTGATACAGTCCATTACAAAGGCTTAGATTATGTGTGTAAAAACGGCAGAGGCTGGGAAAGTTGTTCACCATGTAAGTAAGGGCTGCTTGATTGCCACCCTCGTGCCACTTGTTCGCCACCCGCTTGTCACCTGTCCACGTAAAAACCTGGGACTGGGTTAGTGCACGATTCTTTATGTGACATAAGTGTTCTCTTCTTTCTGACTTCGTGAACTAGGCACTGATCTCTCTGACTCCTCTTTCTAAGGCTGGGCTCCTCAGGGTCAATTGGAATTAACATTCTCAGGAGATGATCTCGTGTGTTTGGCTTGGGTGGATTATCTCAAACTTCCATCTTGCATTGGGCTCACCTATGTAGAAGGGCTGTCATTTAAGCCTGTTGGTCACAGCTTTGACAATGCTGACTTTATTTTGAATTAAGAACAATCTTGGAGAGATCCCACCAAGGAAGTGTAATATACTGAGACCTTGATACTAGAAGGTTATTTCTGCAAAAATTATATTGAGCCATTTAGTGTCAACGTATTAACAGATCTCAGAACTGATTTGTAGCAAATTCTTCTTTGAGAACTGAAAAAAGGTCCTTACAAGAAGAATTTCAACTTTTAAGATAGAGGAATAATTGTTTGTTCCTCAAACTGAAAGTGGTCTAAGAGCCAAATGAAACTGTAATCCATTATTCTGTGTTCATTACAAACGTCAGCTAACATTAGTCATAGCTAGTTGACAATCCATGAAGTAATTTGGGTTTTTGCAGATGTTTAAGATCATAATAATCTCCAGACCAACTGAAATCAACTCCATATTTGGTTTGATGTTATTTAAAGGTGATTTGACCATTAAACACGCTTATCCGCCCTGATCACTTCTGTAGATTTTTCTGCCAGTGGTAAATTACATGAATTGCTGTTTAAAGAACTAAGTCGTGTATTGCAGTTTCTCTTGGCTTGTGCACCCTTATTAGGGTGAATATAAATCTAACAAAGTTGCATAAAAATTAAATCATTATTTACAGGAAACCTTTATTTGCGTGCCCCACTGAACCTAGAAAAGGTAAGGGTTCTACCTTGAATTTCTTAAATAGCTTTTGGAACTTCACTGGACAATCAAAAAAAAAAAACAGTTAGGCCCACGCTTGCTCTGTTTTAAAAAATAAAACAACAGCGGTACAGCCATGGAATAATAAGTCCTGAGACATTTGAAAATAAATCGTTTTTGGCAGATGTGACTGCAGATAGAACTGTATGGTTATGAAATATTAATGTGCATAAAATGTTGAGTGATTTAATTAAAAAGGTAGTGAGTAGGACTGCATCAATCACACTTGCATCGAAATTGCAGTGTTGTCGCAAGATTGTGGAATTTCTTTTAAACATCTCAGCTACGTGTGATGTCAGGATTATAGTTTGTTGCAGGGTTTTTATTTAAAAAAAAAAAAAAATTACAAATTGTTTGAAATTACAGGGAAATCCTTTCCAGCTATGATATGTAGTATCGTAACAAATATAGAGAATGATACAAGTATTTTTTTCTACATGTCATTTTTGTAATGAATGATAATTTCAGTTGCCGACACATCTCTCTTTCAGAAACAGTGGGAAATGCTGTGGCCTCTAAATGGCTTAACTCAATTGGCTAGTCTTTCTGTTAGTAAAGAATCGGGTGGGTTAAGCCTGCTGCCACGATTGGATTAGAACTAGGGCATCTCTGTCTCTCTCTCCGTCTGTCTCTCTCTCCGTCTGTCTCTCTCTCCGTCTGTCTCTCTCTCCGTCTGTCTCTCTCTCCGTCTGTCTCTCTCTCACTCGGTCAGTTTTCTGGGCATACTTATTTAGAACTAATCCATTTGTCTACATCAACATTAAATAGTTCATACAGTATTGTGCAAAACTCTTAGTCGCCCTGAGAAAAGGGTTTAAAACCTTTTATCTGAGCAGTCAGTGTTTGTTTGAAGAAAAACTTTCAGATTGGAGCGAACACAAAGAAATTTGAATACATTGAAATATACCAACATTTTTGTTTTTAAAACACATTTGTTTTCTGTGTCCTCCCTTAGAATTCAATTTGCTTTGGTGGACTGTCATGTAATTTTTTAAGCATGTTCTTTGTTACCAGAGGACTCTGCCAGATGCTGAGCAAACATTTTACTGTATTTCCTTCTGTCCCTCAAGGAAGTAACTTAAGTACTGTTCATCAGTTGCAGACCGCTTTTGGGGTTTTTCACTGTTTTCTGTTTTCATCTTGCCCTTTTTCTTCAAATTTTTTTGGGTGTCTCACAAGAAATGAAAACAGAAATGAATGTTGACACTATAAATTAATGGTCTACTGTTAATTGTCTTTATGTTGATTTGTATTGATTCAAATTTTAGTGTTTTAGGAAAAAATAAACTCTAATGCTCATAAACAGGTTTAAACAATTTTGCCAGGAAGCCTCAGACCTTTGCACAGTACCTGTATTTTGTTTATTATTCCTTACAGTGTGTCAGAAATATTTTTTTCTTCCTGAACTACCATAAAGCAAAGCAGCACTCTCCATCTCCTTTATTTAGTTGTGCCATGTCCACTATATTCCCGCAAAGAATTTGGCTACATCTGCACATGTAGCCAAATCTGGGAATATTGCCACATTTCTGCTGAATCTGGGAATATTGCCTTGCCTTCAGACTGGTGTTGTACGTTGCCATGGTTACCTCATATACACCACAAGTTAACTTTGATAGGTTTTTTAAAGTTATAAATTCATGGTGCTGATTGTTTAAGTGATTTTACAACTGTAGCCACTTTGTTTGCTGATATTGAGTTTGGTATTATTGTGTAGATTATAGGGTTGGGACAAAATGCTCAGCTCAAGTGTTGGATACAGTTTATTTGTTTCACAATGTCAGAAACAAAGTACAAAGAAAAATTGACTGAACAATATTACAACCCCATTTCCAAAAAAGTTGGGACACTGTGTAAAATGTAAAGGAAACCAGTAGGGGTGTAACGGTATGCAAAAGTCACAGTTTAGTACGATTTCGGTACAGTGGAAAAAGACATACAAAACGTAACATTTTTTTTAATTTAATATGAAGTTATAAACTTTGCCCATTGCCACTGTAGTTAAAGCTGCACTAGGTAGGATTTTTTCAGTAAAAAACAATTACAGCATTTTGCAGTTACTCCCCAGTCAGAAAGCGGTTCCGCACCTATGCCCAATAGAGAATGAAGCATACACTACAAAACTGCGAAGGAGCGAAATAAGAACCTCCATAGCTAGCAACCAAGAACCCTGAGCTAACGTTTGCAAGGCTAAGAATAACATTGAACTCTGAGTTAGTGGGTTTTTTTTTTGGATCTGGTAATTCTATTTTTCATATTATTATTCGGGACGTCATTCTCTGTCAGGCATTGGTGCGGAACCGCTTTCTGACCAGTGAGTAGTTGCAAAATGCAGTAATCGTTTTTTTACTGAAAAAACTCCTACCTACCTTTAAATGGACCGAGCTCCAACACCCAAACAGTGTTCCATAGTGAACAAAACGATAAAGCAGAGATTTGCACATGTACGTTTACCAGCTGTACTAATCAGTTATGACGTAGCTGATATTGTGATTTGTTTCACAGCACTACAAATCGTCACGTTTTGACATTATGATAATAAATCACAGATAACTGACAGTTGCCTTCCCTTAGGCCTCCACCTGTGAACAATTAAAGTTGCTGTCACATTTTCTGCATAAGCCCCCAGTGTTGCAGGATCTTTGGCTAGGCTCTGAATCTGAAGGAAAATTTATACCAAAGGGCATTCTACCAATGTCAGAGATTAAGTATTTGGATATCCCCGTAAGCACAATTTGATTAATAATCAAGTGGAAGCTGCATCACAACACCCAGGCACTGCTGAAAAAAGCCTTTCTCGTAACTAGGCACTCAAACAAGAAAGAGACGTGAGAATCCTCAGAGGCCAACAATCACTTTGAAGGAGCTAGAGAGTGGCTTAGAGTTGAGTCATGTTGCACCAGTTAACTATATCAGGAGCTCTGCATAACACTAGCCTGTATGAAAGGGTGGCAAGAAAGAAGCTGTTACTCAAGAAGCATGTTTGAAGTTTGCAGGAAAGCATGAGCATGACCGAGCTGCAATGCGGGAACAGGCAATGTGGACAGATAGAGCTACAGATACAGCTAGAGCTTTTTGGCCAAAACCCAATTCAGGTCTATGATCCCAAGGCTAAAGCAATATTGGAGTGGCTCAAGAAAATACATTTGAATGTCCTCCAATGCTTGAGTTAAAATCCTGATCTCAGTCCCTCTGAGAATATTTTGGTGCTATTTAAAAACAAAGCTTGTACATAATTACCCCAAAAGACCTACCAAATATTAATATGGGAGGTTTGAATACTTATGCTTATTTTCATGTTTATTTTCTTGTTTATTTTCTTACAATTATCTTCAAACATGAAACCAATGTCACCTTTTCATAATTTGATTTAGTGTTTTAAAATTAAAAAAAATATCAAAATGTAATGTACAATTCAGTAATGAGAGATTTGGCTAGGAATGTTTCATATTTTGGAAGGCACTGTATAGTTACTTTGTTGTTCAGTTTTGGCTATGTTTAGACCTAAGGATTTCAGCTGCGTCATTGCAGTTCAAGTCCTGGTAGCCAACAATGTCATGCAGAGGGTGGTGCAAATTGGCTCCGCACTCTCTGGGGTTGATGGGTGGAACGGCTGATGGGGCTGCCTTGGTGAGACACTCTAGCAACACCTTGTGGTAGGTCAGGCACTTGCAGGCTCAATCTACAATGTTGACAAGAGAACTTGCTCTCCTACAAGAATGGCGAGTGCTTCCTGGTTGTGCGAGCAGTGTCATATGAAGCAGAGTGGCTTTGTGAAATGTGCGTCAGAGGACACATTTGTCAATCTTGAGCTCTTCCTCACACTCTGTAGAGTTGCTGGGATGAGGCAGGGCCTTAACTGTCAGTTGGACATCATGAAATTGGAGGGCAGAAAATGAGACTGTCACTGTTGTTGTGACTGTTGCATGGAAACTGATTGAAAGCATTTCTGTTACTCTTTGATGTCAGACAACAGTAGAATGTTCAGGATTTAAGCATGTCAAAAGATGAGATGATGGTGGACATTTCGACTGAGGGATTGGCCGGACTTTAAGGCATTACTGCAAGCATCAAATGGTTGGTTGGAGGGAATATAACACAGGCTTTGTTACCTTTCGGATATCTATCAGATATTTTGGAAAAATAATAAGGGGCATTATAGCATTTGTGTGTGCCTGAGAAGGGATGGGATCGTCCAGTGTTACTAGGCCACTTGCAATGTCTCTGCTGCTTTCTTTTTGCTCTCCTCTTCCACACAATCCAAGCCACCCCACTCATCCGTCACAGGCCGGTCTCTGGTTGACGACGGCACAGGCCTCTGGGTGTGGCTCCAGAGAGAATGGAACAGAAACCCCATCAGTCCCTTTAGTTAATTCCAACAGTGGACAGGTTCTATCTTGAAAGCATGTAGACACTGTCAGACAGACACCGGACATGTTGATCTTAACTTAATGGGTGTGTGTTTAGTGGGAAGAGGATGTGAAGGATAAAGAGGTGTTTACAGAATCTTGAATTCAATAACTGATATGAGGTTTAGTGTCACAGTCTTCAGTATCAAAATTATACCACAAAAAAAGGTGAACTAGCCAATGGCTCTTGTTCCTGACAGATCAATCATGGGACATCTTTTGAGTTCACTGTCATTACGTTTGAACTTTTTGTGGAGCTTAATCAATTGTAATCATGCATCACAACTAGGGATATCACAGGTGCACCTCGGTTGTAAAAACAGACGGTTGTCATACCGCTGCCATTTTGTCATTCAAGGTATTGCATTTTAATAAAATCATGATTTTTTCCCCCTAAATTGTTCTAATCCAAGCAAAAGATATTAACGTTCATATTGTAGATATCAGTTCAATTAATAGAAAGTTGGTTATATTTACACTGGGTCATATAAACCTCACAAGATAAATCACTCAATTGAGTAGTCCTCCGCTTTCATTCAACAGTCATCGAGACATGTGCGAACTGCATGTCAGAGAGCGCAACGCACCGAAATGGCAATGCCGGAACTCTGTTTTGGATATTTAAAAGACCCAAGACGCACCAGTAATGTTGATGGTTACCCAATATTGCATAGCATGTCTGAAAAGTGTCGGCTCAGGTGGGGAACACTTGGAACCTGGAGATCCTTCTCCATGAGCGTCATCCCACGGAATATGCAGAGATCACTAGGTCAAAATACAGTATAGGCTAATAAAATATAGACTCCCCTTTCATAAATAACACAGCCAGATACAGTACATTTTCCAAGTTTTGTAATGACTCATTAGGTTAATGGTTAGTTTAACGTTACGCGCTGTCTGTCACACCTGCAGCAAACAGAGTTAAGCGCATAGGCAACATTACGATAGGCCAACTGTATGTTCATGCGTTAATTTGCTTGAGTACAGTGCAATACTATTTAGAATGTTTTGTTTGCACTTTTTAAAAAAACAAGGCGTATGAAGTGCTTTAGGCCTACAGAAATTGGACAGTAGTGGGGAAAAAACACCAATAAATAAACTAACTAATAATCTTGTTTATCATAATTAGGGTCTTAAATTTTACACGACATGTTTTTTTCAATTGTAATTCAATAACTTTCTCTGCAGCCACTTTGGTTATAGTAATCGATTCTCAGTTAAACACATTGTTTTAACAGACATTAACACATTGTTTTAACTAATGGTGTGTAAGCAAATGTTTAATACATTAACAATTTAATTGCTAATACTATTAGCAAGAGGCCTACACCATAATACCGTGATACCGTGATATTTTTTGAGACGGTTATCATACCATGAGAATCTCATAACGTTACACCCCTAGTCACAACATAATTTGTCAGTGAATTGAGTTTTTAAGTGTCGGTTTTTAAGCTAGAAATATGTTATGAGATAAAGCAGATGGTTTTTCATTTCATCTGTCAATATTTTACTGTGAAGCCTAGTAATAGTGTCAACCCCAGGAGGGATGGCACTCCAAAAATCTGGATACATCCCAACCCTTGTCTGCTTGCAAACAGCATAATAAATTAGGATAATGTTGTAAATTACACTGGCAAATAATTTATCAGATTATTTCTGATGAACATGTGGGAAGCTAAAGGACCTTGGTAGTGTTTTTTCCTGAAGGTTACTAAAAAGCCATCTAGTTCTTCTAGGAATGGAATATGACTCTTCCATGTTTTTCCTCAGTGGTATTGACCTTTTGTGAATTTGGGTGAGACCAGCGAGGATATCATGTTCATGCCAAAAAGTATCTGCCCTTTCAAAAATCTTTTAAAAATCCATTGTTGTGGATCAGCCTTTAGTTGACTAGCTAGCCCTATAAGATACCAAATTCTGAAAGTGCTTCCTGTATGGAGATTGTTTTACAAACAGTAATGAGCAGTTTAAACATTTAGTGTTAATGTACATGTAGTGTAGAACATCTGTGCAATATGGTGGGGGTACTAACATTCCAGCCAAGGCAGCTCTTTCATGATATTGGTTGCCTCCGATTATTAGAGATTTAGGAGGCCGATGACCAATATTTGGGGCCGATTATATATTTCCGGTAAAAAAGATTTTTTTACTGTCAATATTTGAAGTACTAGAAAACAGAACAGTTGAAACAAGTGCAGGGAGCTCCTAGGAGCATTTCTTGTGAATTTAAATTTCATATAGATAAAAAATAATTAAATAGCTTCCCAAACCAGGCAAATTTTACTGTTTACCATCTGTCAGGTTTCTTTCCTGTAAAAATTAATGAATTATGTTTCAGTAACCTTAACTTTTCTGTAGTGTAGCCATCTGCAATGAAAGGGGGTTTTAAAAGAGAAAGTTAAGAGGGTCAAAGAACTAAAATATGCCTAAATTATTAGAGCACAAAAATGCGTCACTTATTACAGCACAAAAGCATTGGAAAGTGTATGTATGTATGTGTGTGTGTATGTTTGTTCCAATTCTATGAACGTAATCTATTAATATGATAACAGGGAACCAAACAACATTATTACTGGCAGAGTATTTCTGTTATTGCATCATGCTTAGAATATGACCAGCCTTGGTATAAGTGATGTGCAAGAATTAACGTTCTGTCAAGTTTTTGCTAGTCAGCTGACCAAATTAGCAGTAAACAAATAAACTTGTTAAAGTTACGCTAGCTATCGCATTCAAATAACATTAGCAAATTAATTCAAGACTCAACGTTAGCTACTGGTGTGTTCATGTAGTTTGCTAGGTAGCCAGTAAAGTGCAAATGATAGGCAACAGAATTTCCTTACACGGAGGTGAAATCTTGAACATTAGCAAAGTTGACGTTACTTTTGCAAAACCTAGCTACCATCATGTAAAAACATAAAAAACAAATATTGGTGTGTATTCTGTTTTATATTGTTACCATATGAACGTTAGTTATGTAGTTGCATTCGCTGTGATGTTGTTACACAAAAAATCACTGCATAAATAAACTCAAACGTTAGCATTAGCTATCTTTTACTGCAACAAAGAGCATTAGGCAGGGGCTTTTGCATATCAGATGTGGCTGATTTATCATGTTTTCCCTATTAAACGGGGGTCTGGAAAAATCATTTTCCTTTTTTCTTTTTTTCTGCTAGTAGGCTACTGTACACCAAAACATTAGTTCAGGCATTTTCATCTGAGTAACATAGTCCACAAAAAATGTAACTGGGTATAGTCATCATAGAAAAATATCATTATGTGGGTAATGTTTGTTGCAATGGCATTTTAGGTTATTGTGATGTTTATAGCAACGTCAGCATTCTTACCTTTCGTCTCAGCCATGCATCTCTCTGTGTTCTTCCTTCACACGTCTCTCTCACAAATATGACAGTGTTGATTGGCTATTTGCTTGTGATGTATAACCCATCTGATAATTCTGCGGGCGGGACATTGAGCAATACAAGCAGAAACTTTTCAGAGATATGCGGCTGCCAGAGAAGCGCATTTATATGAACAATTTTATCGGCAGTTATATCAGACAAATGAACGACTCTGATTATTGTAAAAAGTATGAATATCAGATTTAATTATTGGCCAGGCTGATAATCAGTCAACCCCTAGTGTAAAGAGAGGTGTTGTAGCCTGGAAAAGGGTGTGTACCCTGGGCTGGCTGAAAACACAATGCCTTTCCTAATGAGGTGGTGTTCTAGCCCTGAGGGATAGGCTCGGTTTCCCACCCAGGAGTCCAAAAGCCTGTTCGTGTTTAAGCAGCCATTACACACTCTCCAGTCTGTGAATAAGGTGGAGCTAGCTACATTTGCAGGTTTATCAGATCATATCTCATGATCATATCTCATGATGCATCCTTACAGTCAGTCTTCGTCTCACTGCCCCTTGTTGGGGATTCCCTTCCTGTCCAATCAGCTCAGAGCAGATGTTTGCACTGACAGTGACTGGAGCTGGCTTGTTTTGGCACTGAGTCATTGATGATCAGGTACGGTATGTGAGGGGGGTTGGGGTGTCTGCTGATAAAGCACTCAGCTGACCTGGCTCTGGCCCACCGCATACCTTCACTTAGAACTGGGTCAATTGTCTCTGCCAACACACAGGTCTGCCGACTACGTGTGTGAACGTGTGCCTCCTTCGGGACATCCCGTTTTGGTCTGCCACGCACCACGCTTGCTTGCTCACTGACTCGCTCGCTCACACACGTGGGGGATAGGTTGACCTTGTTTGTTGGCATTTTTGGGTGTAAAGCACTGGTGTAACATCCAGAATATCAGATAGGGTCAGGGTGGATGAGGAGGGGTCGCGCTTTATTCAGCCTGACATTTATATTAATGACTGCCCCTTTCTGGCCAGGAAATGGATTTTGACAAACAAATCAGAGTAAATATGTTGAATTTCTGAATCCCAGTGTGGCCCTCAAGCCAAGACGTTTATCGTGCCCCGCTGTAAGTGCACTATTACAGGCTGGAATAAGGTGCCCAGGCCATTTGTAATGCAGCCTAAGGAAGGATGGGACGAGCTGAGTGGATCATTTTGCTCTTTGATGTTCCCTGGCTTTGATCTATTTCTGTTGAACTGGTGGATTGTGGGGCTTTAGCGTCATTTGACAATATTTGGAGGTTTTCTTTTCCCCCGGTCTCTCCACCACAAGAGAAGACTAATTCTGTCTCACTGTAATACTCCTCACCTCACCACTCTGTTGGTAAATTCCATACAGTGCATGTCTAATGCCACTGGGGAAAGTCACAGTAATGATATTCAGCTCTCAAATTGCCAATTGGCCTTCCTGTGTGTTTCACGTTGAAGTGACTTAATGTGATTTCTCTAAAGTGACAATCCCTACACTCCTTAATGCAGATAGACAGGCTGTTGATGCATGTCACTGTACATTTGCAGAGTCCAACATTAACGCTGGCCTGGGGCCAGTGGAAATGCGCCGGGCAAGTGGATCTCTCATTTTCCATTCAACATTTCTTGGTTGTAGTCTGCCATTGAAAACAGTTGAATCAAATACATTTTAGTTGATCGCTAAACATCTCTATAAACAAGAATAAGAACCAAAACTAGTTCCCTTCATTAGCTACCATCCAAACCAACAACAGGTGTAACAGGGTCGCTACACTAAATTCAGTGCATTAAATTAGAGATTACTGTTGATGGCTAGCTAATAACTACAGTAATGAAAACAACGACTCCAATCACTCCATGCCTGGTTCCACTATGCTATGTGAACTACGTTATGTAAATCGAAATCGAGAAGAATGTGTTCGTTGTCGGTGCAGGTTCGTCCATCGCAGTATAACCATAAACAAAGCTTAACTATAATGTAGCTACTCAAGCTTTTAGTTAGCAAGTTAAGTTTTTGTCTAGCTATACATTATCTATAATAAAAACAATCACTCCATTGCTGGTTCGTGTCTTTAGAAAACAATGACAATTGAATATCCTGCCACTACGCAATGTAAATCGAAATCGAGAGCAATATGTTCCTTGTCGGTGCAGTTCGTCCATCACAATATAACCATAAACAGTTTTATTTTAAGCTTACTATAACATAGCTACAGCTTCCCCTTATTTTAGTCCTAAGGTGTCTTAAGGAAGGAATGGTGTGTTGAGGGATGGTCAGAGGCTGTTATCTCTCCCTCTCTCCCCTTAGACTGACCAGATGCAGGCAAAGTCCAGTAAAATAAAAATAGCTGAATAATATGCTAATTCAGCTTTACCTCACAAGCAATGCAACAACACATTGTCTATAAACGATGTGATCATGTACCTCAAGTTTGTAAATATTAATTTAACATAGTCTACAAATAACCTCAACATCTACAGTTCAAGCCTTGCCATTATTCTGCGATAATATACATTTAGACTGAGGCTCACAACCTATTGATCAAATTTCATTGCTTTGCATGCAAGTATTATTGTTATTATTTTTATATTATTACAAAAAGATAAAGGTAGAAGTTTGGTGACCAACGCACAGTGTATATCATTATATTGTGTACTTACATTACACAGCTTTTAATAATCTTAATAAAAAAAATAGCCTAGCCTTTGATAAGCTGAATTACTATAACATATCAACCTACAGTACCAGTCAAAAGTCTGTACACACCTACTCATTCAAGGGTATTTCTTTTTTTTTTTTTTTTTACTGTTTTCCACTGTAGGACATTGTAAGACATCAAAACCATGAAATCTATGGAATCATGTAGTATCCAAAAAATCAAAATACATTTATATTTTAGATTATTCAAAGTATCCACCCTTTGCCTTGATGACAGCTTTGCACAATATTGGCATTCTCTCAACCAGCTTAATGAGGTAGTCACCTGGAATGCTTTTTGTAATTTAGTGTTACAACCTTTAATTTAGTGTTACAGCCTTTAGTGTTCATTTCTCTGAGCTTATTTGAGCTGTTCTTGCTGTAATATCAACTACAAAGGCAATGACGTTGACCTGGCATTGTCACCCTCTGTATACACACCCTAACGCATTAAGAAAGAACAAAGTCCAAAAATTTACTTTCAGCAAGGCACAGCTTAAAATGCATTCCAAAAGACTACCCCATGATGCTGGTTGAGAGAATGCAAAGTGTGTCATGAAGGCAAAGTATGGCTACTTTGAAGAATCTGCAATATCAAAATAATTTGGATTTGTTTTACACTTTTTTGGTTACTGCTCGATTCCATGTGTTAATTTATAGTTTAGATGTCTTCACTATTATTCTACAATTTGGAAAATGGAAAAATAAGAAATACCCTTCAATGAGTAGGTGTGTCTAAACGTTTGACGTGTAATGTGTATACTTTGTTGTATACTGTTGTATGTGACCAACTCATCCAACCTGTCTTGGCATTTTGTGTCTGACTCATTCTGATGGTACCAAAAATCTGTATTTATGACAGAACAACTTAGTGTGCATCCTGATTTATGTTTGAATGGTTTCACAAATACTAACAATGCAGGCTCTTGACACGCAATTCGTTTGGATTTCCATCCCTTTTGATTGCGCTGCAGGTTTGGTTACTGTCATTTGATCTTTTTTTATTTTTTATTTCTTGCCTCCTATCTCTGAGCCATCTACACTATGTCTCTGGGTCTCTGTGCCGCTCAGTGGAAAATGGTGTGTTGAAAAAAGGATGATTAATAATGCAGACTATTTTGAATGACTGCTGTGTTTCCCAGGGAAATAACTTGTTCATTTTATGAATTTTTCATTAGTTGGCTAATTAATCAAGCATGTCAGGCCATCATAACCACCAACCCACTGGTTTAATATTACCTAGCATTGCACTGTAGTCATGTTTACGGCATGAGAGGACACTGGTAGTCAGAAATTGGAAGTCAGTGACTTTGATCTAGGTTGGCAGAAGTGTCATCAATTTTAGGTCAGAGATTGGAACTCAGCAACAGGGACAAGTGTGTGGTTTACAAACCAATACTTGCTGTCATAATTTCTAAATATTACTTTCCAATATAATGGAGATTTAAATATAGATTTTATTCACCACGTGTGTCACCGTGCATGCCCTGGTCTTGGTAGCCTTGTTAATGAAGATGAAGGGCTTCTGTATGTTGAGGGATGTCTACTATGCCTTAAGCAGGATTAAAGCCTTGTCTTAGATGTGAGGAAAGACAAGTGTGAGTGGTAAAGAGGTGGAGGCCTGCCAACAGTGTGGTAGAGATAGATGCCAGATACACTGAGGCATGCTCCCATACCACTACGGGCTGCTTTTTTTGCCCATGGGCACAGGCCAGATCAAGGATCCGTTTACCCCTTCAAATCCTAACCAGAACCCATTAAAATGGAAAACACTAAACTGAATGACCTTAGATTATAAAGAAGCCTCAGAAGAGGCTGTTTTTCCCCTTCTTTTTTCAAAGAAGTGGTCCTCGTGATCGCTTAAACGTGATTTAACAGTCACACTTCCCTGGGTGACTCCCATGTGCTTCAGCTGGCAGGCTGAGCAGCTCTGGGTGACTTGATAGGAGAGACTGGCCTTAACCCCTATCTGCCTGGCTTGCCGGCGCACTCAACGCCGTGGGGAAACTGCCATAGGAAATACGGCGGAAATATGTTTCAACAAAATGTGATGTTTACAGGCACTTATTATTCAGTGTGAACTGTCTAAAGTATGAACTATGATGTAATATTTGGGCATTATTTTTCCTTCCCCATTTTGATAGCTTTAGTCCTGTGGTAGAGCTTGTGAGGTCGTTCATCTCGGGTAGGGTTTTTAAATCCACACCTCACCCCATGGATTTATAACACTTGAGACCACCCAGAAGGGAGTTGGGGGGGGGGACAACCACCAACAGCACCAGCAGCACTAGCCTTACAAACAATTAACAGATTACACTGTAGAGTCAAACCTGGCTGTGTCCTGAAATGAACCCCTCTCTCGCCTCTCTGTACACCAAGTCTTTAACTGCTTAACACTAAAACAGGGCTTTAAAGTGCGCCCATTTCACCCGTAAATGTCCCTAAATTATTTGCTGTTCAAGCAATATGTCATTATATCTGTCAAAAGTTGGTGGACACACCTTAATGTTAACTAGTTGGTTAACGTTATACTGAGTACAAAGTCAACTTGGTGATGTCACAATGACGACAAAATATTTAGCCACCAATTATTTATGTTCTTTACAGATGGTATTGTGCTTTCAAGCCTTATTAATGTCCTTTAGACCACAGCTTCATCAGCTGTCATTAACGATGCATTGAGTAAAATGCTCAGTTGCATGCAAATGGAATATTCAGAAGTATTGTGACGAAATGTGCCATAGTTGTATAACTTATATAACTTGTATAACAAAATGTCATGGCTCTCTCTCTCTGCTCCTACATTTATCAGCCTGTATAAAAGCTCAGCAAAGCCCTGAAAATAACGATTGTTGAGGATATCAAATATTGTTTTTACAACACAACAATACTCTTTTGGCGGTAATCCATCATAGCTTGTTTACCATCTTTTTAAATAGTGAGCCATTTTGTTTTCAGCTGTTTTACTTCAGTGACATTTTGTTGTGGTTCTCAAATGCTGAGCAGTGTGTTTGGCACATCAAATCCCAATACATATGGAATGGAGAGAATCATGGAAACTGCAACAGGTTTACATACTGTATCCACATCTAAGTGTTGTATATCGTACCCTGATGTCCCTGGCAGTTCACTGCCACAAGTGTAGAATTACAGAGTCACCATTATTGCATTACAGTGTTACTATTTCCACAAATTGGGTCCCGCTCACCACTCTAGAACCCCCCACCCTTTTTGCAGTGCATTATAAATCCCAATATTGTCTAGTACCTTTTAAATAAATCTTAGAAATAGGTAATGGTTTCCTTGTGTCTCCTTGCTGAGGTGAATGAAGCCCTCTATTGTTTATCCACGCCTCTCTGTCTTCCACAGTGTCTGGGAGTTTTCTTCTCTTTCAGTAATCATAATGGGCCTTACAGGAAGAGGACAGTTGGGAGCCCAATAATGATCTCTATCGATTGTCCTCCGAGACATGGGCTGCGAAAGATGGACACCTCTCGGTTGCTAGGAGATGTGGCACAGTGATATGGGGGATGGTCGTATCCACTGGAGGGAGGGCGGGAGGAGCGAGAAAGGGCCAAGGGATGCTGGGAATATATTCCGGTGCTCCAGAGATGGCAGTGGAAAGCAGTAGAAGCAAAGGAGAGGGAAAGTATAAGTGAACGAGGTTGATAAGGATACTTAACACCGCCGCAGTTTATTTTTCTGATACTGGCGAAGTCATCGCCTGCTTGTGATGGTGGTAATGAGTCTTCTCAGTACCATTCGAGCACAAAGGCATGCGTGTTCCTTATGGATGGTGCGCTATTCACCTGTTGTGTTTCACCCTATTAAAATGTGGCTACACATACAGAGGGTTGGGTGCCCTGTGGTGTTTCCATGATGCTGTGTGTTGTTCTTCAGGGCCACATTGGGTAACTCACAAGACCTGTGTTTACACACTCAGCTGCCCATAGCCCTTCTAGTCTGTCCAGGAAGCTCCATTAAAATTACTCCCACACGTTGGATTATTTGGTACACCTTTTGGTTCGTGCTGTGCTGGGCTTGCTGCAGCCTGCATGCTCAGAAACATTTCAGTCGAGGCGCGAGAGATGGTTGTTCTAACGCAGATCTGCCAAGCACTACAGGGCCAGCATGTACTAAGTGACTAATCGACAGCCAAAACGGAAGTCGATGGGTTTTGCTGGTAGACTTGCTCGACAAATCGTTTCAGCCCTATTGTAGGGTTCAGGGTCTGCCTGAGATGGCTTGTGACTAGTCTGTGTGTGGTTGTACCAGGTCCAGTCACGTGGTTAGGAAAACAAAAAATTGTCAGTGCAGCCCAACGCCCTGGGGAGCTCCCTAACTGCCTGTCTGTATCCATTGAACAACATGAGGATATGAGACCTAGGGGAAGGCTATAGCCCCTAGTGCAGGTGGACAGAGCTGTCTTTGTGTTGAGGGAGTGTAGGGCGGGAAAAAGTTTTAGAAGATTTGTGAGTGAGGTGGGAAAGGAAATGTGTTAAAGAAACAGCAGGCACTCACACTAGCTCGAGGTATAGAAGAAGCAATGTTGCCTGGCTTGCAGGGCTTTTTGTGTATTGTTTTCTTCTGGTGTCTGTTGAATGTGCCCTCTGACAACCATATGTCCCTTTCTGAAGGGAGTGTGATAGACGTTATACAGCCAGTCAGTCATGGTGGAGTGGAAAGCCTCTTGATATACCATGCAACACAGTGGAGATGTGGTGGGTCTGAAAGTCCCTCAGGGACCCGCTCCAGTGGACTCCTGACCATACCGTTACGCATGGTATTTTCATTGAAATTGGAACACATGAACACGCAAGAAATTAATAGGCGCTTTTCAGCTTCAGTGTCAAATTAAATCTATATTAGATACTCAAGGTATTACCAGTCTATATTTTGGCAACGTTTGGGAGTGTGGGACTTTTGTAAATAACAAAAACTTAAACCTCACAGTTTGTATGTTTATCCACTGACCGGCCACTGTGTTTTGGACTCCTGTATAGTGTCGGGTAGGATCCCCTTTTCAGTCCATCTGCTTTAAGGTTCATGTTGTGCTTTCAGAGATGGCCTTGTGCACACATCATGTAAAGACAGGTTATTTCAGCTCGACATTGACAGTCAGCGTCACTTAGGTCATGTGTACACAAGCCATGATCCTTCAACACTAAGTGAAAGATGAGGTCTTGCATGTTATACTGAAACATCCTTTTAAATGGCATTAGAAATAGAAACAAAAAACAGTGTGTTAAAGACCTTTAACAAGTAAAAGCAACACGTTTAGATTTGGATTATTTAAACGTGTAATGTCTTCACACAGGCAACGGAAATATCAAAAACTGCGTAATGGAAGGACTGAAATTGAATTGGCAAGTCATAGTAGCCACAAATCACACATGGGTGACCTCTTACTGTCTTCCCTTCCACTGGAATACTGTTTTGTTCAGAAAATGACTATTTCTTTCTCTTTCTGTAATCTCGCTGCAAGAATGTGAGAACAAGACCACCACCCACTCTAGTTTTCTCTCTGCCCCTCTCTCAGTTCATGTCACCACACTGGGTCTCACTGACACCTACCACCTACCCTCTTTCCATGTGCTTAGATAGATATAGATACTGTATATATGCGTATGCCGTTTTGAGTTTTACTACCATACCCGCAAGGTGTAAATATTGTTGAAGTTGTAAATAAAGGGGTTTGCACTGGTTATACACCCAAAATCAGGTCGTTTACTAATCCAGTGTTATACAGCATAAACAATCACAAAAAATGTTGTACTCATATTTGTTTGGAAAGGTCATGACATACTTTTAAGTTGTATTTACTGCGTGTCATTTTTAGACAAGGTATGCGTCACAGTAATGGCGTCAACCTGTTAATTTAGCACTTACCAGATGGTTATTTCCCTTAGCTGTAACTGTCAAAACGTAGTTTACACTACAAATGTTAGGCTGAAAAAATAATGAAGTGTTCTTTTTCTGACCAAATAGTTGAATTTACTCCCATGAGGAACGTTTGGAGCCAGTGTATTTAATATAGCCATCAAGAAATTGCTTTAATATTAGTTTAGTTGTATGATTATGAAAAGCTTGCTAAGACATTATTTCCATGAACAGAACAACATTTTAAAATGTGTTTATTCTACAAAAAAGCCTGGATAAAAATAAAAGCCATATAGATTCCATTTGAACAATTCTGGGAGATGTTTTACCAAAAGTAATATTTTTTATTTTGTAGACATCACATGCATAGTATATTCTCCCTGCCCTAGGTCCCACAGTCAACATAGCCTACTTATTTTATTGTAAAAATTATTATGGAACATAATAAAATAGGATTATCATGCCATCAGACTGTGAACAACAGAACTGCTAGGAATCTAGGAAACGTTTTTAGAAAAAGTATTTAGAACAATTGCACAATTTTGAGTTATTGGCATGACTAGTTTCATTGTATTTATTGTTGTTTTTTTCTATAGTGATGTACGCAGTACTGGTCTGGTTGTCTCTCTTCATTTTCAGTTTGGGAACTGGTTATATTGTCACTCTTCATGTAATTGTATTTACTTCACTTGTTTTATAATGTGTTGGGCATTTTATTAATCATTAGCTGGTTGCTGATTGGCTGATAGCCATGGTATATGTAA
Source organism: Esox masquinongy (assembly GCA_016801175.1). Classification (NCBI taxonomy): domain Eukaryota; kingdom Metazoa; phylum Chordata; class Actinopteri; order Esociformes; family Esocidae; genus Esox; species Esox masquinongy. The sequence continues at coordinate 123,003 of JACXGI010000182.1, read as the reverse complement.
GCAAAAATGCAGGAGGGGATGTGGTATATGGCCATTATACCACGGCTAAGAGCTGTTCTTAGGCACGATGCATCGCGGCTTGCCTGGACACAGCGCTTAGCTGTGGTATATTTGAAATATATCACAAACCACTGAGATGCCAACACCATTTGAGCATTTTTAGCAACGCAATTTGAGCAGTAAAAAGTGATGTGATGTCATACCTGGGGTATACTAACTTTTATAAACCGGATGGTTTGAATCCTGAATGCTGATTGGCTGATAGCCATGGTGTATGAGGCCATATACCATGGATATTTGTGTGATTTCCAACAACCTTACTTCCTGAGTCTATCTTGCAATTGTTTGCGATTCTCATTATGGTTGTATTTGATGACCTTTAAAATCCATGTTTTTTCTGTTGACAGGAAATTGCTTAGAGAATATAAGAACCATAAAGGACTACAGGACTTTAAAGGATGTCTACGCAATATCCGGCTTTCAATAACATAGGCTACAGAGGTGGTCATGCACTCACTGTGTCAATAATAAAAGATAATCATGTAATTGCTTTGAATGTGCAGTCCGTACTGTCAGACAACAAATAGCAAATGGAATCTGTCAATTCAGTGTACTTCTAATCACACACGAGCAGGTACAGCATTACCTTAATTTCGACTTGTGCCAAGAAGACATCACGCTTGAGAAACCCTTTACAACCCTTTAAACTGGAGATGACAGGGTAGCCCTTAAGATGTTTGACCACTAACTGAAAGGTTGCTAGATCAAATCCTCAAGCTGGCATCTGGTTCATTCATCGCAAACTGAACAATCTATTTTGCTCTTGAGCAAGGCTGTTAACCCCAGTCAGAAAACAGGAGAAGAAATGGCTAGTAAAAGGCAAGGGAAGGGGACTTTTGTATTTGTTGCATGTGGCCACAACTTCTAAATGATGTTCACTGCTGAGAACGCCCCGTGTGAATGCAGTGACCGCAAAATGTTTGACTTGTCTGACAGAGGTGCTAATTGCTCAAATGTCTCAGCGCCAACCAAGCGCCTGTATGTGTATGTCCCTTTCCTCCATACAGTCTTTCCAGATCCTTGAGATCCTTTCATCTGTTCTTAAAAGTAATTTAGCTTTTGTTAATAAAGTATTGTTGGAGAAATTCCTATAGCCCTTGTTACTTTTGTTTCTTTTATACAGCCGTTATAGTTTGTCTTATTAACCATGGTTACGAATCATTTTTGAGGTGACTGTCTATATTGGATATTTAGCAGCTTCTGAACCATTATTTAGTTTTAATGAAAATGTTTAGGCTACTGCTTTAAAAGCACAAGACCGATTTTGCATAACTATGAGTGCCATATTGGGAGTGATTAAATTGCTTGGATTGAATCCTTATGTCGCCATCTTTCCACAGGTGATGGAGTGCGCTACTGGTCGTTGGTAGGAGCTCTGTAGGACACAGCCAGTGTACATACGTGAAGGTCACGGGGTCATGTGTCAACCTGCAGCCTGATGCCCATCCTCCCGTCACCCTCACCGGCCATGGACGGGGAGAACTACCTTCACCCAGAGGGGCCTCAGCTGGACAGCATGTTCGAAGTGGCCTCTTCCAATATGGAGGCATGTCACTCACTCTTTTACACACAACACTGTTTTTATATCCTCATGTGGCCCAGAAAAACAAAATTGCATGCTCTGTTGCCCTAATCTTAACCCTAATCTAAACCTAACCCTAATCTAAACCTAACCTCAATAAAATAACATTTATGCCTAAACTTTACCTAGACCTAATGCCTAACCTTAACCCTAAACTTAACCAACAACGCCTGGACCTTAAAGAACCCCCAATTCTAACTCTAAAATTTATTGTAAGTTTGACCCTAAACCGGAAATTGACTTTCCCCTCATGGGCCCTAAAAAATTTCCCCACGAGGCATGTTTTCAGGTTTTACTATACTTGTCCCCACAAGGTAATAAAAACAAGCACACACACACACAATTTTGCTGCCATTACACATTTGGTAGCTTGCGGCATCCTAAAGTTCTAGAAATACGTTGGCTGGTACCCTGATTGCCGAAAATCAAATGGCCAGATTTTACATTTCCTTTATAATTTGTAAGGTTAGGAAAGTAATTTTATGTCAGTTATGATTAACAGACTCACTAAACCTTTATTTAATAAGTGTTCAGCTGTCCAAGTTTAACTCGTAAAACCGATAAGGAACTAATCTCCCCTAGTTTAATAAGTTACTTCAGGACTATTCAACTTAACACTAACCTTGAATATAAACAATGAAGATCCTGCATTAATCTATTGACACATCAGTGGGAGGACAACATGAATGCAGTAACCAAGAAGGCTAAAGCCAAGGACTATTTAGACTGATTCTTCACTGCAATTCTGGTTCAGTTCTTCCCTTGTCCATCCTCACCTCTTCGATCACTCTATACTTTGGGTCCATGACTTTCCACTGCCAGGGACAACTGCAGCACATTATCCGGTCTGCAGAACCTGTCCTCCACCGTTAAACCTGAACACCGCATAAAAAACTAAGTGTGCTGACACAATTATCGCTGACCCTGCTCATCACTCCTACACCAAGTATCCCATCAGGTTTAAATTGTAATAGAAAAACTGACCGTCACTGTTTCAGCTTTTTCTGTTCACTGTGCCCTTCCTAGCCAGGTATCTGGTTCATTCAAACATTTGACTACTTACAGTGCCTCTAGATTATTCACCCCTTGTACTTTTCCACATTGTATTGTGTTACAAAATATCTGATTAGGATTTCTTGTCACTGATCAACCCAAATAGTTCATAATGTCAAAGTGAAAAATAAAATCTCCATATTGTTCCAAAGGAATTCTAAAAACAAAACAGAAAACAATTGATTTCTTAAGTATTCAACCCCTTAAGGAAATATTTGGTAGAGGTACCTTTGGCAGCAATTACAAACATGATTCTATTTGGATTTGCTTTGCACATCTGGACTCAGCAGTTTTTCCCCATTCTTCTTTACAAAATTGCACAATCTCCAAGTTGGATGGGGACCTCAATTGGAATGAGGTCCTGACTTTGAATTGGCCACTCAAGGACATTCACAAACTTGTCCAAAACCACTCCAGTGTTGTCTTGGCTGGGTGCTTTCAGTTGTTGTCGTGCTGAAAGAGGAATCTTGAACCCAGTCGGAGGTCCTGTGCGCTATGAATGGAGTTTCCTCAATGTCCTCCCTGTATTTTTCTCAGTTCATCTTTCCCTCAGTCCTGACCAGTCTCCCAGTCTCTTCTGCTGAGAAGCATTCCCATTGCATGATGCTGCCGCAACCATGCTTCACAGTACGGATGGTGTTCTCTGGGAGGATATGCTGGGTTAGGCTTGCGCCAAACGTCGAACTTCAAAACAGCTCATTGATTGTCTAATCAGACTGAAGAATCATCTTACACTTGAGTCTTCCACATTTTCTAGCAAACTCTAGCAGAGAAGATCCTTTTTGCCACTCTCCCCTATTATTTTGTGTTATGTGTGTTTAAATGTTTTATCTTGTCTTTTACTGTGTATTGCTGGTGATGGATAAAAAGTAAAATTCTGAGTATGTGCGGAGTTAGGCAAATGAAGTGCTTTTTGATCTGAGCTGGGGCCTTGACGTCTTTGTGGTGACAAGTCATGTGGAAGGATGATGGGTCGGATAAGGGTCCATGTCAGGCTGATACATGTCCAGCTATCATCTGTGTCTTCCTTTAGGAGATACTGGTACTATCTAGTGCCCCAAAGCCAGAAGAACAAAGACTTGGTAAATGGTTTGCGTAATAACACTGGTGGTTTTCTCAATGTCACTCAGAAATGCACTGGTGAAAATAAAAGCATTACTATAAGCACAAATGTAATATGGGGCATATGAGTACACCTTAAGCAGATCTTTCAGGTTGTCACAGAGATGTATCTTTATGAATGCAGAGAGCATTTCCTATATGGTTCCCGACCAAGTGATTTGACTTCATAAATACAAAGCATTTCATGACCTTATGATATCCAGTGGCTTATAGTGCTGTGTTTGAGTGCTGGTAGGCATGGCTGAACTGATGATTACTTAATCTACTCTTGCAGAGTTCTATGTTTCCTTCCGTTTCCTGGGGAGCATTCTCACAGCAGCCTGGAGGCTACAGCACACACTGCCCTATGCAATCTGGAAACCAGTAAGTAACTAATTACCCATCATACCTAACATGCGTTCAGATGACATCTCATTCTATGTTATCTCTTGGTGTGGTTAATAATAGCTCTAGTTGGTGATCAGTGTGTTGGACTTGGTCCTCCGTATGCAGCGATATCTTTACCCCTGGGATGCCGGACTAAATCAAACAAAACAATCAACAGAGCTGTCAATAAATTCTAAGTCTGGTATTAAGAAGATTTTCTTATATTGCATGTGCATGTCTAAAATGTGTGGGTGGCCTTCAGGTCTGATTATAAATCTCCCTAATTTCCTGTGGAGGGCTGGATGGTGTTGAGCTCCATCCTCCGTAGCAAGGGCATGTTGACATCTGGCACCAGGGGCTGTTCCCTGGCCTCCCAGTCAACTGAGGTGTGTGGCTCATGCTGCTCCCTCAACCCTACCTCTCAGACACGCACAGAAGATCCTGTACTCTGCCTCTTAAAGGCCTTGGTTGGTCTGACTAGTTGCCTGTAGGTTAATGACATCAGTGCTTCTGTAGTTTCCCACTTGTAGCACATGGTGAAGAAAGACAAATCGTAACCTTAACTGTTAATCCCTACCCAATCTTGATTTAACCAGTGATGTATTTTGCTAACTCTCCTTGCTGTTCATGTGATTTTTTTTGTAATGAAATCGTGCCACAGATGACGTTAGCAAGCAGCCTGTGGTTTTCACAGTCATAGTTCAGTTCACTTAGTCATAGTTCAGTTCACTGGTAGTAGTTTTAAAGCAGAGGTTTTTTTTACTTCAACTTGCTGTTACATGGTTCCCCCCCCTTGAAAGACAGAAATACAAAAATATATGATTCACTTTTGTCTTAAATAGCCATTATAAACTTAATCTAGCTTTAGCCACCGCTACCAATAAATCCATTGACGTAGTCTGGGTGTCAGAACATGTATTATTTAATAGGAAAATGTTTTAAGTAGGCTAGTGAAAATATAATAAATAGGCTAAAGATATTTGATACTGTAATTTATAGCAGCCTTCTACTTGCAGTCAATGTTTTTTTTGCTGTCATAGTAGCCACTAGCTAGCCAGAAGTCCAACAAGCATGAGTGTAGCAAATTTGTTAAACATTGTTTAGAATGTAAGCATGAATTTCTCAGTCAGACCTAAAGAATATGTGGCCCAAAACAGGGAATGTAGTCTGCAATATTAAGCTTTGCAAACAGCAATAATTGCCTTATTTTGAGGCCAGAGAGTTTATCTAGCTGTCTTTTACTCAGATTTATTTTTGTTTTACTGGGGCTTAAATGGCGTTGCTGCTACACTGCTGAATCCTGCAGTGAGATGACGACATACATTTTAAATTAAAGCATAAGGTCACATTTAGAAATGTGAATGAGTCTTCTTTAGGAATAAGGTAGATATGTTTTTTTTTTAAGTTGATTTCTTAGACTACCAGTGTCACACTGATCACCATTCCCCACTACTCTGCTCTGGCCTGGGCATTCTTCATGCAAATCACTAGTTACCTCAGAAATACTGGCTTGAAGATTATGGGGATCCTCACTGACAATATCAGTTTGAAAGTCTGATGCAACACCTGCTTTGTGTTCTCTACTTTTATGAGAATAGAATGAGGAGTACACATTTGTTCTATAGCTACAATCCTTATATGGGCACGTCACTGTTTCATGATTTTTCAAATGCTTTCTGAGATGACTGAAAACAGCTGATTCAGAAAAGGGTTGCTGAAATGTGCATAAAGGGCATTTAAATAACAGGCCCCTGACTCTGCTCTGTACAACTGCTAGGTTGTGCTTTATGATATCTTGACAAATGAGTACTTAGTGCATTAAGTGTCCGAAATGTACAAATGCAATCAGTGTAGAGGCATGGAAGAGGGCTGATTCTGGAATAGTGGCTGTGCTGCAGTCTGCAGTGTCTAAATAACTGTATTCTGGAGGTGAAAGAAGCTGTGCACAACTTACACTTCCAGATCATTTTGGAACCAGAAACCTAAAAGACAAAGAAATAAATGACGAAGTTTAGACCAACATCTAAAACTTTTAAAACAGAATTGCTTAAACTCACTACTTAATATAACTACAAGTTAATTACTATTAGCTTACCAAAACATGATCATGGACTACAGCTAACACTGCTTTAAAATGACATGTTTTCCTCAAAACAATTTGTTTTATATAACGTCTATAGATGGAAAATAGCATGAGTAAACTTATTAGTTTTTAACATGTTTTTAAGAAGAATTCACATTCATTGGATTACCTGGTATCTTTATCACATCTCCAGTTATTTTCCTTAACTCTGTCTTAACTTCTTGAAACTGGAACACAGAGATGCAAATGCATTAACTGATCTGAAACTGAACAATTAAAAGCATTCAGAGTGTCAAATTATAAATACTTCCATTTATAAATTTTCCCTGTTAATGATCTTTTCATTTGATCCCCTAAGTGTCAAGCTACTAAAGCCATCAAGCAAAATAACATTACTGTAAAGAAAAGCAGCAGCACTTGAATTTTACTGCATGGTTAAGAACCGACGCAGCACAAGTGGAATTTGCCGGGAACGGGCAGTTGCCTAGTGTTCTGTTAACAGCAGTCTCCGTGTCTGTCTGCTTGCAGAATTTAAAACGAGCGTCGCTAGAAGCTACAGAGAACGCGGAATTGCAGTGTAGAACTCAGTTTGAGCTTAAATAGGCCCTATTATGCTCATTCACGCTCTTTTAATATGATATTGGACCTTAGCGGTGCACTATGGAAAGTTTCCATCAACAAAAAACTCTGAACTATCGCATACGAGGTGTCTGTTAGTGCTTCTACTAACGACTAATTTTCTAACACCACCTTTAAGCGGGGAATGAGCGTGTGATTGCCAGATTCATCCGTCGTCAAACTCTTCAGTGAGTCTGGCAGTGGTAGGTCGCTAATTGTGCTGCTGGGGTGTGTAACGTTAGTGGTCGCGCTAAGTGGCTATAGCCCTTTAGCAGCTAGCTAACCTATATCTGACTTAACGTCACCAAGTTGCCAATGCACTACAACACTCCCGTGAGAAGCCAGTGAAGGGCGGTGGCTTGGAGAAGGTCTACGGTCTCTGAGACAAACACATCAACGAATGTATAAAAGAAGTAAAGTGAATATTAACATTCAAAACTTACATTAAGTCCAGTGATGCTGACTGTTGCCGCGTAAGTAGTAACTTTCTGCGCCTTCTGTTGCTTCCCGCCTTCCGCGACCGATTACAAACTGGTCTTCTTCTGTTTTTTTCCAAACAGTGGTAAGGAATCAGTGTAGTATGCGCATTAGCGCCGCATTCTGCTTCGGAGGTTGCTCTGAATAAAAAAATATCCTTGCAGCTGCTCAACACTTAAGTGAAAAATAAAAATTATATAGGCTGCATTAAACTGATGACATTAAAAATACAAAAAATAAATAAAATAAATACATTTTGTCTTCCACTAATGTCTAATGCATTTCAGACCATTTTCCCCAATCAAATTGTTACTGTTTTAATAGACTATGATTGCAATTTTTTTGTTATGATCGATTTTACTTATTTGGTGAAGCACTTTGAGATTGTATTGTATTTTAGCATGTGCTATATGAATTAAGTTTATTTTTAAATCATCCCTGTTTGAAACAATAGAAATAACAGGACTTTATCATTCTTAACATGTAATTACTTAACTTAAGTACAACTTAATAGAATTGTTTTTAAGTTATGCTTATTTATACAAAATAATAGTTCAATTTAATCAAAAATTATTAGTTATGTTACACCAACTTGACATAATTAAGTTAGTAGAACTTTATCTAAAACTTTGAGTATACACTACTTAATCTATTTAATTACTTATGTTTGGGTTTACAGTGAGTGCTTGCCTTGTGTGCATATGCACACACACACACACACACACACACACACACACACACAGACTGACTGCTTAGCGTTGGACAGTGGCCATTTTCTGTATATTTTTAGACATCATTGACATGCTTTCTAAATAAATATGGCAATATAGTAGTCTGTTATTGTGGTTGAGATGCTACAGGGGTTGCTTTTTCATGGGTCGCTTTCCACAAAAGCTGTACAAGCCCACTCAGTTGTATCATGATGTGGTTTTGTCACACAATATTGCTGTCAGTGTAGCTCATGTATCAATGTTATGAATAACGCACCACCCACCAGCTTCTGTTAATGTCAAGATGCTACTTTAAAAGTGGTACATGTCTAGGATGTAGTCTTACAGCTGCCTTTATCTGTGCATGGATAATTTTAAATGCACATTTTCTTATTTTAATTTATCTTGTGTCTAATGTATCTGAATTTTTGGCAGAGCTTTCGGACTAATGCAGCGGTCTGCATTAGGGGGTTGTGGGTCCATTTCATTTAAATTCCGTTAATTCCATGACTAATTGCTCCCTATCCTGAATTTAAACTGAACAAAACCTTTGTTGGCAGACATACTGATTATTGCCAGGGTGGGAGATTGTCACATCTTTATAATCTGAGGTAGCGGCAGTGCCGTGATCCTATTGGGTAGTTGGGTTGTAAATGACTGGAAGATTAATATTTAAAATGAAAGCTCTCCATGGATTGACAGAAGAGGGAACGTTTTGGTGTTCTTTTTAAAACACTGTGGGGTACTTCTAAACCACAGTGTATAACTCTTCGATCAAAATGCATATTCATGTAAATGGACTGAGATAAAATGGTTACTATGCAGAATGATGCTGCATGATATTTCGCCAGTAAAACCTGAAGAATTCAACACAACTGGTAGTTTGTCTTTCAGGACTTGCGTGCTACGCTACGATTTTTGGATCTTCTGTAGGGTTGTGTTATTGTTACCTTTTAGAGATTGACTCCACTGTTTTAAACATGCACTGTTCTCCAGAGTACCCTGTTCTCTACCAGTAGAGCAGAAACTGCATTGATCTTTTGGTCCCAGAAAAGATCAGCTCCATAGCCATATTAACAGTATTCTAGGTAAACTTGATTTTCATAATTATATAGGTACTTTTTTCAAGCGTTTCTATGCTTTATTCAATATTGTTTGCTGAAAGAGCTGAGATACGGACTCGAACCCATGCCACAACAGTAACAGGTGGCTTAGACTGCCTGACCACCCTATGCCACAGAGCTAGATATTCTCTTTTGTTATGTCCTACTGTCCACACTACTAAAGCTCTAAGTTTGCCATCTTAACTGGGTTTTACAGTTATGCATCAAGTGATATTCAGCAATCAATAAAGCATTTACTAGAAAACACATTACTTCGTGGCTGGCTGCCCTGGCTAATGTATTGTCAAACATGCTTGAATCAGTCCATTACATAAGTCTTTACGTCAGCCAAAGCCAATCTCAATGTGTAAAATGTCATTGATTAGGCTGCCTATAACTTCAATAGATTATATGTGCTTGTTAAGAATCAAAACATTATATGCCTTGATACAGTGTTCAGCATTGGTGTGCAAACCTGAGTGCACATATCCAGATTAGTGACCGGTAAACACTTGATTAATTCCTCCAAGTTTGTCCTGATAAAACAACTACTAGACCTATGTGGAAATTATAATTGCAAAATACTTTTTTCAATCTACAACATAGTCATGTTTTTGTATATTTATATATTGGGCTATATAATTTCATGGATCCTTTTCATCATCAATATCTTTGCAACAATGCCTTCCATATTATGGGAAGAAAGATGTGACATTCGGTACCATTTCTTAATAATTCCAGTATTTATCAGGATATTCCAGTAAATGCTCACTCTCTCTGATTTTCCTTTTCACAATGCCCAATGGCTTTGTGTTATTGGAATGTTGCTACTATTGATGCCTTCTGCTAAGGCAGCACTGTCATGCCAGGAGAAGTTACAGGGTTAGGCTGGGGATTTCCAGCTTGAGCTAATACTTTTGGTTGCTGCACCGCAACTCATGTTTGGCAGCTGAAGTTGACCCTTCGATGAAAAAAAAAAAAGATTTGTTATACTACAGGTGTTCATTTTCTCCCTGAATCTCCATGTTGAAGTGCCCTTACCCACGTCCATAATACATGTAACCAGCAAGGTTACATTTTGGACCACCAATACCTCTGCCTATATCTGTCAGATCCTATGGGTACTTCATCTTATAAAAACCTCTTGCCCATCAGTGATCACCAGATTGTCTGGCCTCTGTTGTCTGGCCCCTAATCCAGCGTGTCGAGATCATCTCACGCAGGATTTGAACATTGGTGCCATTTTTTAATTTCTCCATATTCCGGCGACTCAATAACAAAGGGAAAACATCAAACTGACAGCAGAGGTTCCTGAGAAAGCTGTTCCCTGGGATTGTCAATGCTGTGTTTTTCCTATGAACTGGGTAATGATTCCAGGAAGCGATAGTGAAAGAGCTGAGCACATCTCCGTTCTGTGAAGCGCAGAGGGGAGTCACATGAACTCTGTCTGAGCTAAGTGAACTGCTTTAGAGGAACGACTCGGCAAAGCTGTGCCATCGAGGGGAGGCTGTGTGTTGGTTTGCGTCACTAGTCATCTCTAGCTTTTCTCTGTGACATCCAGTATTTTGTGTGAGGTTGATTCAGAGGAAGACACCAGTATGGTCAGTGTAGAAATCAGTGGCCTCCATGGACCATGGAACCAAATTACAGGTAGGAGTCGTATTTTAGTTTTGTTCGGTCTTTCAATTCCCCTCCCACCACGCCCACACACTGTTTATGGTTGGTTGTTATCTGTGGCGACATCGGGCTTGATTCAGTTCCCACAGGTGGTTCAGCTATGACGCAAAGATTTTTCTTTCTCACTTACCATGAAGTATATTTGGTTGTATCTGTTGTTAATCCGTGTTAAGATTATTCATTTGTTGAATAGCTTTGTGTTATTTTTCCACAGTTAGGTTGGTTTTATTAATGGCTTTATCACACACCATTGTTATGCCTTTTTTGGGCCAGTTAGAGATTTTTTTGTTTTGTTTATCCAACCAGCTCCTTCCAAAATCTTTCGCTGTAATTTTTGTTTTAAAAAAAATACATTTCATATGAACTTTGGCTTGTACAGAGAAACGGACATGTTTCCACCCATTGCTGTCCATGTCTGTGCTCTCCTTCTCACATTAAATGTGTTTAAGCCACCACACCTCTTGTCTTTTTCAGGCAATACCACTTGAATGCCACAATGCCAGATATGCACATGGATATGTTTAGCCATTCGGGTTACCACGACGATTTCTCCTCCCTGAACTTCAGCAGGAATGGAGACTTCCCTCAGGTAAGACATGCTTGAGCAATCTTTCCATCGTTCTCTTCCATCCTTTTCTTTCTCTCTTTGTTATTTGCTCTATATCTTTCTCCCTCTATTTTTCAGACTATCTTTCCATATTTCTCTGTCTAACAAAAGGCGCTTCATCCTGTCTTGAATGTTGCATGGTTGCTTATTCCTGCTTGCAAAAACAGTGATTATAGCTTTGTGTGTGACACTGTCTAGACAGAGTAAAGAAGCTACCTGTTCTTTTTCTTGTTAAGGCTTGTTATTACTGCACTGTAATATGGCAGGGCTTTAGGGTTTGGGAATCAGCGTCTCTTCTGTCACTTAGGAATATCGCGGCTTTCATTGTACTTTTTAGGAATACTTAAAATGTGGTTATTTTTTTGGGGATTGATTGCTTTTGCATGGAGGTATTCATCATATTTGCTTGTGGAGCTTATGAACCAACAGTCACCGTTTGAAATTTTCTTACTCTGACTTCGATATTTTTAAATGACAGATATTTCCCCTACCCGTTTATATTTTTGTGTCATAATTGGCATTGCTGGGAATTACCGGAGATTTCATGTAGTGATATGACAATTCCATATGTATTGCAAATAAACACTGATTTTACAAACATTGAATGTTGCTGAAAGGTTTGATCAGCTACAAAAATGTAACTACTTAAAACCAGTTTGCAACCTGTTTTGTTTTAGTGTGGGGACAGCCAACTAGTACAAAAATATTTTTTGATGTTGTTAAAACAATACAATGTGATTTGTATGGACAAAAATAACATCACAATTTGTAAACCTGTTCCCCATCACTTAATACTGGGCTATATTTACTCTCTTCATTTCCATTCTCCATTTAAATGTGCCTTGTGTCAGCCCAGGCAGTTCCACATCCCCTCATATAGAAAATTAGTTCCCCTACTGAGATAAGCCCAAACAGCACAGGCAAGTGACTTCTCATCTGGGCTTATTTGTATGGAGTCAAGCGCAGGGACATCTCCTCATTGGACACCAGTATCTGTGTGTAAAGACGTGTGGTAATGTGTTTCTAAAGAGGCTAGTCGGTATGCCACTCAGGCCCGGCTTGTCCTGTATCGTAGGGCTGCTGAGTAATGGGTGTTTTGCAGCGCCTGGGCTGGGGGCATCCCTTGTTCTTAATGTAGAGCCTCTGACCCCAGCGTGATGCCTGCCAAGTGCGCACACAAACCAATGCCCTGCAGCTCCCTGGCACTGCCTAACTGTGTGCTGTGAACTCAGACGAGTGCAGCACGCACTTCACAGAACCTTTTAATCCGTTTGGGGCTGGTGTGTGCGTTTCAACCATTTTTCTACACATTTTCTTTATTTTATTCTTATTTATTTTATTCTTTATTTTATTCTAAGTCAGTGGTTCTAAAACATTTCACACCGCGTAGCACCTCAGAAAATATTTTAGTGACTATATATCCATTAAAGGGAGCGCAGCATACCACCGGTGGTACACGTTCTATAGTTTGAGAACCTGTGTTCTAAGTTGTCTTTCTTCTACAGGGTAATAGGATGTGGAGTCGTTTTTAATTGCAAAAAAATAATACTGTGCGTTTAGCATAAAGCAGATTTGTTTTCATCAAAAGATGAAGTACAGTTGTTTTGCTTGCAGCTAATAATTCTGCTTCAACCAGTACTGAAATTGGATGATGTTAGAGGCAATGCCAATGCCACCTTGAAAGTGCTCAATTTGCCAATAGACCAAGGTCATTTGCCAAAATAGACATTTATTTAGTCAGAGGAAAGTTGTTTTCAAACTTCAAATTTCATGGCTAACCAAGGTATCATAGTGATTTTATTTATAGATTAAGCACATACAAACATATTATACATCCAGCCTGAAGTATGTTAAAACAATTATTTTGGGTCTTTTAGAAAAAAAGTAATCTTTTGCATTATGTCTGAGTGTAACATCCATTACTTCCAGTAAATGTTTCCCTGTTTGATATTTTTTAGGGAATGCACTGCTGCCTTTTTAAATGAATAGAGGGGAAAGAAAAACTGTGATTAAGTCTTTTGACATGCTTTGTTTTTTTAATGGATTCATGACTGCTATTTTCTCTGCTCGACTGGTATCTTTCCTCTTGAATGAAGGCCATCAAAGCTGTGTTTTTTCCCACAGTTGCATTTTGAATTGTTGCGCAATGACTACGTTACACTTCTCTCCGCATCAGCCAGTTGTAGACTGAGTTGCATGTCATCGTCGTCGTCTTCGACAAGGCAGTTATCCTCTCAAATAGACGATTTGCTTGAAATAATATACTCCGTAGTTAGAGGGCCACATTGGATGTTGAAGATGGAGATCTGGCTTCAATGAATCCTCTGACACACAAACAGTTCCTAACCCCACCTCCTTCTCAAACATATTCCACTGATTTCTCCTTTATGTATTTTTTTTCTTGTTAAATACATGATTGGGGATCAGTTAACAGAGATGTCACATGATTTAAATCTGATAATACCATGACACTTATGATGAGGATTTTACGAGAACAGATAGTAACTTGTCTGTTGTATAAGAACAAAATTGCATCATCTGGATTAAGGTGAGTTTTGTGGGATTTCCCGAGATTTCCATGTTGCATTGTTCTTCATTTAGATTGAGGAATTAATTAGAATCCAGTTTGAAGTGCATACCAGGAAAGAAGCAGAAGCACTGTCATTGATATTTAGATGGACTTGCCAGACTTTTTAAATGGACTGTATAATATTGAATGCAACATGCAACACATTTAATTAAGATGCAGTCTGGGACTTTTGTGAGTAACAAACAATTTTTAAAAACCTCTCATTTTGGCCTGGATGTGTGATTCTTTATGTTCATATGTACATTATATGCAACTACAATTAATATCTTCCCTGAGGTAGCCATGAAATACTAAGTTTGAAAGCAATAGCTTTTGATAACATGGGGCATATATTGGCAGATACTTACTATGCTATTTTCAGGCCCCTTTTTTGGCTAAACAATGCTACTTTTACAACCAGTGGCCAAAAATCCCAGAATGAGTCTTTTAAATGAGAAATGAGTGTGTTTTCTGGTGTAGTTCAAATTGCTAGTAAGACTTCCTGTGTGATCAGACTGTTTTGAGTTCCGTGTGTAGCTATTTAAATCAAACTTGAAGGTCTTCACCTCTTAACAGATCCAGTAGCGTCCTGGCATGTAAAGCAGTGGTGCTGTCTGAATACAGCTGTGTGTGTGCTTGTCTTGCTTTCTCAGCTGTTCCTGCCGGCCCCAGAAAAGGGCGCTCAGCGTGAGGCAGGCAGACAAAATGTAAGTCACGGGGTCATGACTAATCTTTAACCACTCAACCAGGATCAACATCTCTCTGCCTCGTTCCTCAATGCCCACTCAGTGCTTTAAACACGATATTGGGAGGACCTAATTGTCCTCTTGTGCTCCTGCCTGACTGCCACAATTCATTGCACAAGCATCTTCCATTTTGAGCTATTAGGCTACAACAGACTGGTAGAGAGCTGTGTGCTTGTTTTAGTGCCGAAGTTATGCAGCCTAGTATTTTGAGTCCAAATCATTTTCTTCCCCCAAACGTCCCCCCTGAAGTGAAAAGAAGTCTGATTTCTGGCCTGTGATAGCGATGGCATCCAATAGTGCTAGTTTGTTGTTCCTCTAGCGTTGAGCTCTATCAGGATATCCTTATATTGTTGGGTAATGCACTGTATTGCTGTGTGCACAGGATGTTCCCCTGGAGGCTGGAGATAACTACACACGGCCTTCTTCAGTCTGTTGTCCTCTCAGGAATATCATTTGACCTGTAAGATATCTATGAATGATGTCATTAAGTGCATCACTGAAGGCTGCACTAGTTATACACAAGAGCCTGACCGTGGTTGCTATGGGGAATGGGTTATATTTCCATTGAGCTCTTGAATGTAGGTATAGTTGCTCCTCTAATAGCAGCTACCCTGAGTGCTGCCTCATTAAAATGTCTAGTGACAAGGCCCCTTCTGGTACTCAGTCAGAAACTGATTGGCTCTGAGGGTCGCTGTAATGGGACAGTCTGTGAACTGCCTTGGACTTTTGTTACTCCACGTGAGCAATGTGGTCAGGCTGTGTTGCAAGACCTTTTTGGGGAGTTTGCCTGTTGTGGCGCTTGACCATTTTACATTTGAGACCGGTCAAATGCTTTTTCTTTTCGTGCAGTGTATAGGGAGCAGTAAGGTTGACTGTATAAGAAGGAATAGAAAGTATATTCAGACAATGTGAACAGCAATTTTTTTCTCTCAGATTTTTCAGGCTATGAAAAGTAGGGGCATTCCTTTCAATTTTACCTTAGATACACTACATTAAGCGATTGATAAATATAAAGTCTGCATACCTCAGTAGAATTGCATTTCACCAAGTGAATCTATGTATCAATGATAGAAAAGACCATGTGTGAGGATTTGACAGAGCCTGATGATTTGGTATAGAGTGAGAAGGCCTAGAACTGCGCCTGGGGGTACTTAGGTAGTGAGAGCTTTCGGTGCAGACAGATCCTCTTCACATCACTTCGAAGGCGTGTCCTGCCTGTTAGGATGCAATCCAAGACAGTGCAGAGCTTGAGATGCCTAGCAACGTGATTTTGAAGAGGATGATCGGATGGTTCAAAGTCAAAGGCGGATAAATCGTCAGGCTACATGAGGCATTTGCTGAGTCATTTCTATAAAACACAATGACTGGCTATTCTGGCTGCAATTATATCGCAGGGCTCGACAATAACGATGGCCCAATGGCCCCGGGCCAGTACAAAGTCAAGTCAGACTAATAAAACTAGGAAGTCACTGTCCCGAGCAGGCCACTGCAAAAGAAATTGAGATTTAATAAAATAATTGCATTATAAACCAGACATCCTCCAGTTGTTTCGCAATCTGGCACACGCAAAAATAACTACCTTGCAGCTCCTTTCGGCGCACTGTTGGCCAGTCAAGAGTTGAGCTGTGATGTGACGTGTGGCTGTCTGGTATTGTTTTTCAATAAACATTTAAAAACTTGCACGAGTAACTCAACTGAAGAAGGCAGCGAAGGATAACTACGAGCTGAAACGAAAGCGAACATTTTCGCCCCAGTGCAAAAAATAATTTACCTGTTTTGACTTTGATGGAACTCAGATGCACTGTGTCATCTGTTGTTAACCCGACTAGAGCGGACAAATGTGGGTATTTTTACAAAGGCACTGACAACATTCGCAAAACTGTCCCTGACCAGCCATGCCAATAGCAAACAGCGCCTGGTCTGCATGACAGACAAGCTGGTGGCTGACAATCCGTCTTCAGGGCCCTTGGTCGTACTGATAAGGAATTTAAATGCAGATGCCCATTGGGTGATTGCACGACTTAAAACAACCGCATACCTAGTAGCTAAGACGGACCAGCTGGTCGCCTTGTTCCCTAGGGTTTTTATGATTAGAAATGTGATGAAAGAAATATAAAAATATTTTTTGTTTTATGTCTTCAGAATGCATTTCATAAAGGATTAAACATGTTAAAGTAACAAAAGTATTTGGTTATATGTTGTAACACTGATAAATTACAACTTCTGGAAGGAGGGACAGTAAGTTTCAAAGTGGCAACAAATGTTAACGTTGAGCCCTGCATCCAATTGTGATCTTTTTCTCAGTTTTTGGAAAAATCAAATCACCAATTACAATTTACCTCCATTGAAGGCAACCAATACCCTGGAGCCCAGATCAGGCTGTGCTGTGGTAGGCCTGGTGAACTCGCTTCAGAGTGTTTATATGTTGAAAAGGAATTTAACGCCAGTGTAAATCATTAATTCCTTCAACAGATCAATCTAATCTAGTGCCTTGTTTAGGCATGGGTCCAAATGGTGAGGATTCAGCATTGTATTATGACTGAGAAATTGGCCTTCAAAGCATAGTTTTCTCCCTGTTATTTTACCTAAGTATGCTATGAACACTGGTGTATTTACAGCAACAACCATTGAGCAATTAGGTTTAAGTGTGTTGCTAAGGGACAGAACGGCAGAGATTTTTCACCTTATCAGCTTGGGGATTAGACCCAGCGACCTTTCGTTTACTGGCCCAATGATCAGCCACTAGTATGTCATGTTTGTGGTGAATCATAGGCTTCTTTTTGGAACAAACATGCTTTTCCAAGGCAAATTGTTACTGTGGCTGGACTTCACATTAGCTTTGGAGCATTTAACAGGACCTGTATCACTGAGTGATCAGTTTTGTTCTGCAGTATGTGGGTCCTGTTGCAGTAATTTACTTAAATACAAAAGAATAAATTACTGAGAATTACTGAACACAAAACTTACTGCGGCTTCAATAGGTATGTTGAGGCAGGTTTGTTATAATGTTGTCTTGTGAGGCCACACCTCCAATTTTGTCTGGCTTCCTTGGAGATCTGGAAACTTACCTATTAAAAAAAGTTGCCACTGACTCTTAGCGGCAAGATTTCTATTGAATGTTAGTTTTCAAAAAAGCTCCAATCACAGGCTTGCGGAAGGCAGGCTTAGCATGGTTTTGCTTTTACTTCGAACTGGATAGAACGAATTTCTTGGAAGTTTTTAGTTCTGACCTAGGTTGCAACATATCAGAAAAGAAGCAAAGATGGAGGAAAAACATTATGTTTTGGAGGAACCGTGCTCTATTCATAACATCGAGTCAATAAAGCCATTACAACTTCTCCGCTTCAATGCTGTTCTGGAAAAAAAAAATTGTTTTGGTGTGCCTTCCTACAGGCTATCGTTCGCTAGGTGAAAATCTTTTGGTACATCTGGGGTTGAGACTGCCACGCCACCTCTTTTTGTTTAGAGTTTAAAATGAGCTTTTTCCATCACAAAACCCCTATTTCTTTCTACCTCATCCATACTTTTATATTTTAGCAGAATATTGCGACAGGAGACGCGTACCGCTTTAGAAAACCCATCATTCAGCATTAACAGTCCTATTATATCTTCTAAAGTGAGCGTGTAGTCTGGTCGCAATAAGAGGTTTACCTAAAAAAGGTTGTTTCTCAAAGACTGATATGGTTCATATACAAACCATACAAACACGACATACACCCACAGATTTCAATGGGGTTTTATTTTGGCGATTTTGCAGCCATCTTCACTTAGTTAGGTACTGTTGCACTGAAAGCATTATTCTCGTGAGCACCTGTATAAGCCCCTCCCAAGCAATGAATTTGATTGGGTTAATTAACGTGTTTTGTGACATTACTGAATAAAATGTTATTCCCACCCCTTTGCAACAAATATCCTATAGGTATTCCACAGGCCGTGGCGACAAGCCAGGCCTGGTTTAAGAGGCTACTTAAAACATAACATCCAATAGAAGTTATCCAGTATATGTCTTAGTGATGGGAGCTGTCGCTCCATTCAAACTGTTTTTGAAATATACACTACCAATCAAAGGTTTGTGGTCACTTAGAAATGTCCTTGTTTTTGAAAGAAAAGCAGATTTTTTTGTCCATTAAAATAACATCAAAGTGATCAGGGGCCGTATTCACAAAACATTTTGTCTTACCACTAGGAGGACTCCTAAACAGCACTAAAGGTTCCTAGCTAAGAATTTCGTCTTAAAATCTATTCAAAAAGCTGCCAAAACCAAGTTTTACTAAGGAATGGGTAGAAGTCTTAAGCTAAGAGATGGGGTTGACCCTGTTGCTATGGATGTCGTGTTCCACGAACAAGCGTACTTACTATGCCCACAGTGATTGGCTGATAGGGGAGGGGTCTCTGTCAGTTAATTCATCATAGCAAACTGTAGAACGATGTGTCATGTTGCCATATTGAAATAAAGATATTCAAATAAAAATGATTAAACATAAAGCCAAGAATGACATACTGACTAGTCAAGATATGTTCAGCTAATTGTCTGCCTCTTCCATGTCTGGCAACTCGTAAAGAAATGCATGTTTATCTTTTGATGGTGCAATAATTCGTGAAATTGTGTCCCATCTATATCACCAACTACACCGTGTGGTCCAGCTGTGGCCATGAAGTCGGCTTTGTTTCTTTCTAGTTGGCGAATGAGGAAACCAAATCATTTGTCGGACGATATGGGATCTGGCGAGCACATTTATTGTTTGATGTAATATTCTGCTGACAGATGACTGAGATAGACGTAGTTCGTCTGCGCTGCATTAGCTACATTTTCCCTGTGGCCAAGTCGCGTAGAGTTATCACAGCCTTTATCTCCGGTGTTATAAGGTTGTTTCTGTTGGTTGAAGTGACTGCATCAATGAATAATCTACTATGATCATAATACCCTTGCGTTTAAGGTGATTCCTTTTTAAAAGCTCAGCTTCATTGAATGTTTCTAAAATGTAGCCCTGATTAATTTCCTGCAGCAGCCCTTTTATGATTTTGTGATTTGGTCTTAGTGACTTATGAGTCTTCTTGGCTACTCCTAACTTTTCAAAGATTTAGGAGCTAGTTTTAGCACTAAAACACTTTGTGAAATACTCTTAGGCCAAAAATTCAGGAGTCCTGAAGTTAGGACTGACACGCCCATTTTTTGGGAGTTATTCCTAAAGAGTTTGTCCTAAATCAGCAAGTTGGGAGCTAATTTTAGCCTTAAGATATTTTGTGAATACAGCCCCAGAAATAGTGTGCACTGCTGATGTTGTAATTGACTTTTGTTGCTGGAAATTGCTGATTTTTTGTGGAAAATCTACAAAGGCGTACAGAGGCCCATTATCTGCAACCATCGGTCCTGTGTTCCAATAGCATGTTATTTGCTAATCCAAGTCAAATCATTTTAAAAGGCTAAATTGATCATTACAAAACCATTTTACAATTATGTTAGCACATCTGAAAACTGTTGTGCTGATTAAAGAAGCAATTAAACTGGACTTCTTTAGAAAAATACCTGGAGCATTAGCAATTGTAGGTTTGATTACTGGTTCAAAATGGCCAGAAACAACAAACTTTCTTCTGATACTCGTCTATTTCTTCTATTCTTGTTCTGAGAAATGAAGGCTATTCCATGTGAGAACTTGCCAAGACACTGAAGTTATCGTACAATGCTGTGTACCACTCCCTTCAAAGAACAGCACAAACTGGCTCTAACCAGAATAGAAAGAGTGGGAGGCCCTGGTGCGCAACTGAGCAAGAGGTCTAGTTTGAGAAACAGATGCCTCACAGGTCCTCAACTGGCAGCTTCATTAAATAGTACCCGCAAAACACCAGTCTGAACGTCAACAGTGAAGAGGCAACTCTGGGATGCTGGCCTTCCAGTCAGAGTTCCAGAGAAAGCCATACCTCAGACTGGCCAATAAAAGTAAAAGATAAAGATGGGCAAAAGAGCACAGACACTGGACAGAGAAAGATTGGAAAAAAAGTGTTATGGACTGACTAATCTAAGTTTGAGTTGTTCAGATCACAGAGAACATTTGTGAGACTCAGACCAAATGAAAAGATGCTGGAGGAGTGCTTGACGCCATCTTTTAAGCATGTTGGATGCAATGTGATTGTCTGTGGGTGCTTTAGTGGTGAAGTGGGAGATTTGTACGGGGTAAAAGGGATCTTGAAGAAGGAAGCCTATCACTGCATTTTGCAACGCCATGCCATTCCCAGTGGACAGCACTTGATTAGAGCCAATTTCCTCCTACAAAAGGAAAATGACCCAAAGCATAGCACCAAACAATGCAAGAACTATTTCGGGAAGAAGCAGTCTATAATGGAGTGGCAAGCATAATCACCAGATCTCAACTTTATTGACCTGTTGTGTGAGCAGCTTGACCATATGGTATGTAAGAAGTGCTCATTAGGTCAATACAACTTGCGGGAGGTGCTTCAGGATGCATGGGGTGAAATCTCTTCAGATTACCTCTAAAAATTGACAACTAGAATGCCAAAAATCTGCAAGGCTGTACTTGCTGCAAGCAGAGGAATCTTTGACAAAAGGAAAGTTTGAAGGACACAATTAGTATTTCAATTAAAAATCATTATTTCTAACCTAGTCTGTGACTATATTTCCTTTTCATTTTGCTGTACTTCCTATTCAAAATAATTTAATGTATGATTTCAAGGAAAACAAGGACATTTGTAAGTGAACCCAAACTTTTTAATGGTAGTGTATGTTTTCCGACTTCGTACAGTGTGTGAGGATTTATGGCCTTGCAACGCTAATTAGGCCCTTGACCTAGGAGGAGGAAGTATGCCTGTCTGACTATTGAGTGGCACTGACTTGCCAATGAAAAAGAGACTGACATGCATTTCCCACTGGACGCATGCGAGCATCTGTGTGCGCGCCATTGCGCGCAAGCAATTTTTTCCCTGTCCCCACCAGATGCGATCAATTTAAATATCAAACCAATGACTTTATTTTGTGGACGGGACGATGGGTTTTGGGCCTTTTCCCATCATTGTGCATGTTGAAACTGATTCTGATTTCAACTTCATTCGGGATTATTAACATGGGTAAGTCATACATAAATGCATGTTATACAGTATTAATATTGTTACCAGCAGTAGGTCTGTAATTTATTACATTGAAATAGAAAGGTATAGAGAACATCTATGCTTTTAGCTAAAAGCCAGCTATCAAAAATACCTGTGTGAATATATGAGGCAGCCGCCCTTTTATCCCATAGTAGGCTATACATGCTGTAAATACTGTTGTTATTCTATTGCTTTCCCATTATCTGCAATATCTCTCCAGACATTATCTTTTTTTTGCTGGATCCTTGTAGTATTTTGAGGCTGGATCATATATAATTGTGTATTTCTCAACTTCCAAAATTAAACTTTCCTTGTCCATCTTCAACACTCACATTTGCATTGTTTACAGGAAGAACTGGAAATATGCTGGTTGTGAGTACCAATGAGGAGATTCGTAAGGCAGGGCAAGTTGATGCGATTACATTCGGGCAAAATAAATGTAAGCATTTATGCATCTTTAGTAGAATGTTGACTTGGAGGCATGCAAAATAATGAGTTTCTGTACTACAATGATTAAAACCACAAATAGAACCAAGTTAAGCTATTTTGGAAACATTTGGAAACCATACATATAGAATCATTTGTTTATACATAATCCTGGTTAATTTATTAGCGTAGAATATGAGCTCTAGTAGCCTAAAGATTTCTCATAGCTTTTCTCATATCAGTCAAGATGTTTTCAACTATCCAGCTGTGTAGATTTTTCCTCAGTAGTAAAATCTACATCTGACACTTTGTAACTAGGCTGTCATTAGATCAACTACACTTAACTGTTGCCTACACATGGTTATGCCTTTCACCCGCTGTGGCAACATTTAGGTGTTCTCACAGAACAACAATTCAATTTGATGGTTAGGCCTACTTGAAGCCATATCTCAAATTTTCTTGGGGACACGGACAAGAAACACTATTGACAGAATGTGTTTTTATAAATAAAGGTTATTGTTTGATTTATACTAAGCAATATCAAATAATGAAATTAGTGTCAGATTTTATGCAAAATACTGCCATTTATTAGAATGTCACATTCACAGGGATGCTAGATTTGTAAGCAATTAATTAATTGCAGCCTGGTCCATGTTGCTGAATCTCTGCTAGATCTTGTAGTATGTCGTGTATATTTTTCTTTAACTTCAATAGGATTCGTTTTCTAAATAGCCCCAAATTTATTTATTTTTTTGAAGGAATTTCTGGAAATTATTCAACCCTATCACAGCGGGCTTCCAGGGACAAATCACACTGTGCTGTGTAATGTAATTGAGGGAAAATAGGAAAATACAGCCCTGCTTACTGGAATAAGAATAGTAGGGCAGAATTTTTACTAACCGCAGTCTCACCACTAAGCCACAGTCTAGAGTGAATAGGGAACAACAAATAAACCGAGCTCTACATTAGAGCCCAACTGAAATTTGATTTTTGGGTCCGATAGAGAGTTTAAGAAGGCAGAAGTCTATGAATACCAAATGTCTGCCAATATTGATGTTTTTCCCCCCTTTTGTCTTAAATAGATAAACTGATAACACTTCTGTGATGTTTCCATAAATACAGTATTTTTATAATTTAGTTTTTCTCAACAGATGTTATACATCGTCAATGACACTGCAAGGATCCAGATTGCAGACTTCAGAGAACTAGTCATTGGCAAGACAATTTTCCCCCTAATCCCGATGTGATCATTGTTGGATCACATTTTAATAGCTAATAAATAAATGGCAACAACAAATTGGTATGAGGACAGTAAGCAACCTTGTTTAAAGCCTTTATGCTTCAGTGCCTTCTGAAATGCCTTCTTTCTACACATGGGGCTTGCTTTACACAATTATAATAAACTGTATGAGATTTCCCCAAATAAAATGAATCCAGGCATTTATATATGCATTCTAGTCATACCAATCAAGCCGTTTTTTTTTTTTTTTTTAAAGATCTGATATTATTAACAGGCATGGTTTCTTCTAAATTGTACACTGTCACAAAACCCCCACAAACATCATCTTAATAAAAAAGCTAATCAATGCAATAACGCTTTAACTTTCTAGTAAAAAAATAATTGACTACACCGAACGTAGATTATTGCTACATCTAAAATGCTGAATGTGTGCAATATTTTGCTGGGCCATTGTTCTCAGCTTCATGTGACATTTTTTTTTAGAATTTCAGGAAATTAGCTTTAAAATGACAAACATATCCTTGGAGGATTTGTAGAATTTCAAGAAATTGTTTTAAAATATTTTTAAAATAGGGAGGGGCCGAATCACAGAAATTTTTGTGAGAAAGGAGGTTTGGAGGTAGAGGAGATTCAAGAGGATGGCTACAGTATGATGCTGAGGCTGTGATGATGGGAGTTGTTCTGTGTGACACAAAAAGGCAATTTATTATTTCGGCCGGTAAAATTTTTTTTTTTTATCTACCAGTCCCCTTGGCAGGTGAGCCAAAAATTTTAATTTTGGACACTGCCTACAGCCATCGAGTGTTCAGCATTGCCATCAGCTGTCAAACCTTTAGGAATGCCCCCTTTGAAATTAATGACTACTGCTACACCACTCGCATTGCGTCACGTCCAGTGGCACTGTCCAAGCGTCACAAAACGCTGAGGTTCAATTCTTGACGGCTGACATGCAAATTCATTCTGTCTTGTGAATTGAAATAAGATTGATTTTTGGGGGTAGATTGGGTGTATTAATTCAAATTTAATAAAAATAATGGTAACTCATATTGGCCTATTATGTAGGGACAAATTGCAGATTTGCAGCACATGTTTGTTTCAGCTCATTGGGCTTCTGGCATTTCTTTTGTCAACCGATTTTTTTGGACTGAAGTTTTTTTGGAAGATGCCACAGGTCAGCTGACACACCAACCTTGCTATGGTAAAAGCTGGATGATGCAAACAACTCATCATTGAAGTGGAGAAGTACGGTATAGGTTTTTGTATGTTCCAATTCACCCCTAATAAAGACATTACTGTGAAGGAGCAACTTAATCATTGTGAAAAACGTGAAGATAAGATTAAAAAAATTTAACAGCACTAACGGCAGCAGCCCTATCCCGTCATCCAGAGTGTCACTGTTGTTTGGGTTGTGACAGTGGGCAGACAAGACAGAATATTTGAGACATGAAGCTCATCAGTGACTCATCCTTATATAATAGACTTTGGACTCAGCCCACATGCATTTATTAATTATTACAATTTGTACTCTTAATATGTTCACCCGGCACAGCCAGAAGAGGACTGGTCACCCCTCTGAGCCTGGTTCCTCTCTAGGTTTCTTCCTAAATTTCGGCGTTCTTAGGGAGTTTTTCCTAGCCACTGAAATTCAACACTACTGTTGTTTGCTCCTTGGGGTTTAAGGCTGGGTGTTTTGTAAAAGCACTTTGTGACAACTGCTGATGTAAAAAGGGCTTTATAAATAAATTTGATTGATCCTTGCCAATATCTTGCCAAAAGCTCAGTGACTGTTACAAGCAGATCACACTTAGTCAAAGTTTCTTTAAAGCCATTTTCTTATCTTACTGTTGATATTGTAGTTTTTTTTTTACACACTCAGTGTTTTGAAGTACAATAAATCGCAGTTTTGTTAAAAAATGCAAGCTAAAAAGAAATGCCAATTGAAATTCCTGAATTATTTTTAAAAGCTGTATCCCGTGGTAAAAAGTATGCATATATATTGGTGCCAATTTTTATCTTCAATCTGCCATATATCCTCTTCTGATAGGTTAAATACAATGGATTAAATGAAGCACCCTTCTCTAAGGCTGCACGATTAATTGAATTATAATTGATATTGCGATATTGACATGGGCAATATCCAAATGGCCAACTTACGCGATTTTCAGCTCCTAAAAAAAGTGAATGAGATGCATTTCACATGAGGCAACGGGTACGCATCGTATGTCCGCAATAGGTTTTTTTTGCAGGTGCTGTGCGTATTTTTGTAGGTTATTTAAAAACCTGGACTAATTTTGTTTAAATACTTGGTTTTTAAATATTAGTTTGAGTAAGCCCTGCAACTGCTAGCGAAGTCGTCTGTTTCAAGCTAGCGAGAGGCACCAAGATATTGTCCCACATACACAACAGCATGGTAATTAAAAGTTCAATGTCGGTGCCTTGCTTCAGTAGCTACATGATAGTAAACCTGCAGTAAAACTCTTGACGGTTATATTGCGATGGACAAACTGCACCGACAAGGATATTGCTCTTGATTTACATAGCGTAGTGGTTGGTTATTCAACTGTCATTGTTTTCTAAAGAAACGAACCAGCCATGGAGTGATTGGAGTCATTGTTTCCATTATAGGTACTATATAGCTATTAGCTAGCCATCTACAGTAATCTCTTTCTAATTTAACAGGTTGAATGTAGTGTAGCGACCCTGTCATACCCGTTGTTGGTTTGGATGTTAGCCAATGTAGGGAACTAGTTTCGATAACCTTGGAGTTTTGACCAATTGGTTTGACAATGCAAGAAGTAAACAGACACCACATTTCTACACATGCATTCACACTTGCTGTTTAAATAGCATAGTGGTTAAAGATGCAGTCTCTCACATAGTAAACCACGGTTTGAATCCTGCCTGAGCAACAACATTTAATTGTGGGCCAGCAGAACTGTGCTTTATTGATTCCTTTTCTTGTTTTTAAATGACAGAAATTAACAATATATTGTGCAGATCAACCTATGTTTTGTTCTGAATTTGTAAATGCAACGAAGTATGTACTGTAGATGCTTGTGTGCAACATGGAGTGGCAACTGGATTACCTTCTCACTTGCTTATGGATTGTATTGTTGGATGTTCAATGTTTCTTCTGACAAACACTTAAAAGGGATTCACCATAATTCACCCTTTTCAATCTTTTAAAAGGAATAGTTTTATGTGATAATAGTACAGATTTTAATGAATGGATCACATTAACTTATCTGTAGAAATCCGTTGTCAAAGCAAAAAAGATACTCATTTTTGACAGTCATAGTACTTTTTGGGATTGAGGTTAAAATCTTCCTAGTTCTTGCACTGGAATGAATACAGTAATCCATTACAGTAAATATCAGATTTATTGAATTCTCCATGTTTTTTTTGATGTAACAAACTTGAGGATTCAATATTGCCTCACAATTCTGCATAAACATTTTTGAGTGATGCAAAAGGCAACCTTTCTTCTTCTTCCCTTTAATCTCTGTTTTATCATTCAAATTTATCGTTAGCATTTCCCCCGACGTTTAAAGACTAACAGCCTTGTTTCCCGTAAGCAGAGGCCGGTTATAATGAAGTATGTTTAGATGTCCTCATGAGTGATCAGATGTTGCTTTTAATTTAATGTTATGAATAGTATTTTTCAGGTGGCATACACTGTAGGTAGCATTTCCTTTTCTTTCACATTTGGGTCTATACTGTTAAGTTATGATGATTTGAAAATGTCAGATACTCAGTGTTTGTGTCCTTGCGGTTGGTCTCTATGGACAGAACTGTTAGAGGATAAGACATCAAAACCTTTCCAGTAGTATGAACCCTGTGGCTATATGTCTGTCAGTGTAATAGGCGCTTCTACAGCTTGGAGTGAGAACTCCATCTACAGTACAAGTCAAAAGTTTGCACACACCTACTCATTCTATATCCGTTCCACATTGTAGACATCAAAACTCTGAAATTACACACAGAATCATGTAGTACCAAAGAAGTGTAAAAATCCAATTGCATTTATATTTTAGATTTGCCTTGATTTTAGCCTTGATGACAGCTTTGCACACTCTTGGGGTACCCTCAACCAGCTTCATGAGGTAGTCACCCGGAATACTTTTCCAACGGTCTTGAAGGAGTTCCCACATATGCTGTGCACTTGTTGGCTGCTCTTCCTTCATTCTCTGGTCCAACTCATCCTAAACCATCTTAATTGGGTAAAAATCGGGTGGTTTTGGAAAACAGAAATGTTTGTCTTTGCTTATTTAAACTGTTCTTGCCATAATATAGACTACTACAGTACAGACATAATGATCTTTTGTATACCAACCCTTCCTTGTCATAACACAACTAATTGGCTCAAATGCATTAAGAGGGAAAGAAATTCCACATTAACTTTTTACAAGGCACACCTATTAATTTAAATGCATTGCAGGTGACTACCTTATGAAGCTGGTTGAGAGAATAAAAAAGAATGTGTGAAGCTATCATCAATGCAAAGGTTGGCTCATTTGAAGAATCTACAATATGAAACATATTTTAATCTGTTTAACACTTTTTGGTTGCTACATGATTCCATGTGTTATTTTATAGTTTTGTTGTCTTTATTAATATTCTAGAATGTGGGAAATTATATTGCCAAACTGAAATTGTATTGCCAAACTGATTTCATTAACCCTTTAATTAGTTCGGCATCTCAACTCTGTAAAACTCAATCATTAATCGTTCAGATAATTTTCATTTTGACCGTCAGACAGACAAAAGTTAGCATCTAAAAAAAAAAACAACAGCCGGTCAACTTTAAAATATAATAAATACTGATCCAATACCAATAAACACTGCCATAAGCAGTGACAAAAGGTCCACAAAAGAGGACCCAGCAGCACTTTTTACACTACAAATGCGGTTGAGTTACACCATGTACAGTAAAATGGGCTTGACTGCCAGTAACTCTAGTCACTTACCAACAAAAGCATCATTTCCTGAAAGCTCCTCCCCTCTTCCCCTCCCCTCTGCTCTCCATTCTGCACCTTAGAGCATTGAGGAACTAGACCACAATCAATATGACTAAACCTCTATGTAAATACCTGTCAGTCCAGCGTTAGCAGGAAGTTGATGTGCGTCGTAAGGCAGTTTGTTTCTACCTGTGGTGTGTATTGTCCATATGTGTGTCACTGTGCTCTTGAAGGCTCAGGTTGGGCTGTCTGCTATTGAGAAACACTATAGTTCTGAGTTCTTTCCACTGCTCCAGCTCATGGAAGGATCCGTTGCTCTAAGGGAAAGGTGAATTGGGTGTCTGTGTATTTTTCTTCACCCCAGAGCTTTTGGACTCATGTCTTCTATCCTGCCATTTTGGACTAAACTCTATTCACAGTTGGGACGACCGCTTCCCAAGGTACAGCTGTCCTTCACTTCTTTACGTTAGAAATGTGTAACGCAAAGAGCTTGCTTTTTGGAGTGAACAATAATTTATAGATGTTTGCAAGCTGGCTCTTGTTTTTTAATTGCTTTATTTGTATTTGTTAGTTTAAAACAGACTGATGTGTAGAGGTTAGTTAAAGCAGAGTCTATGGGCTAGGTGTTCGTGTTGTGTGGGGCGCCGATACTTTATTTGGAGTGGTTGTTTATTCTTTGTTTGCTTCTTTGAATGGGTTACTATAAAAGATTGCTTCGGTCACCTTATCCGTCAGTCTCCTTTACACCCCGGCCTCTCCTTTTCTCTGCCTGTCTTGCATTATGGCCTCATCTCTCCTACTCTGTAGAATTTGCTTAAGGTGTTGCCATATCATAAACGTATGGGGCTACTACCCCATTGCAAGTTCATGTAAAAAATGTTCTGGTGCAAAAAAAAAGTCACATTGTTCTTAGTCATGAAAGTGCTTAATATTCAATATAGAGTTATGTAAAATGATTTTTGTATGAGTATTATTGTTACCACTGCCTTCCAGTAAATCCAGGAATTTAATAGCTTTGCAATAAACAGCCATGAATGAGGAGTTGTGCCAGGTTTAAGAACCGCTGCCATGTTTGAGCCCTTTCATTTAAATATGTTGCTGATGTTAAAATCCAAGAGCACTTACACAATTTTCAACGAAATGACTCGCTACAATGAAAAGCAGCAAAACCAAGCGGTTCTTTTGGAGAATCAGTATAATGCTTACCCAAGTAAATGCTTTGTTGAGGTGTCAACAGTGGCATTGGCTAAACTACGCACTCTTAATCTCTTATTTTCTTTCTCTCATAGATAGGGATATCTCTATCTATCACTATTCTGTTTAGGGGAGGATACAGACCTGCGTTGTTTAAAAGGCTTAGGGTTTGAATGAATCTGTAATTGATGTGTTTCATGGTCATTCATCTAATCACATAACATGGCTCCAAGCCAGTGCAGTGCTAAGTGATATTATCGACAATTCAGTGGTTTCCTCACAATGCCTCTTTTCCAGTAATATTTGTCATAATCATGGCTCAAGTGCGGTGTTCTGCGTCATATAGTTTGTGTTCATTCACGTTCGAAGTGCACCGACAACGAGTTGTTTTAAAAATACATATATTTTTTTTAACACTGCCTGTGTAAAGTTGACTTTGATGCCCCCAATAATAATTTGACTGTGGTCCAGAGGTGGGGTGGGGTTTGTGTGTGCGGCTGTCTGTACCATGGCAAATGCCATGGAGTCAGCACAGCACTATTTTAGGCCCGGAGTGACGGCAAGATACGCATCTTACTGGAAGTGACAGAGAGGGAGAATGGAGGAGGGAGACTCTTTGGCACTGGGATCATTATGAGTGGTGTCCTCTTGTCCTGGGAGTTTATGTTGGAACTGGGCAATCTGGCCGATTGACTGACCTCAGCTGGCCCACTGGCTCACAAAAGACTGGAAGGTTAACCAAGTTTATGGTCTGATTGTTTTTGAGTGCTGGTGTCTAGCGTTGTATTTCAGAAGGCTCTATTATTCTTCAGGAAATTCCATTCACAGTTAAGAGATAAATGTGTGCCGGTTTTAAGATTTGTTGATTGACATTTCAGTTAGTTTTTAAAGCCTTATGTTTTATATTGTCATTCGTTTTGGCCTGTTTAGTGTCGATATTATTAAATAAATATTTAATGTGTGGTTGTGTGCGATGCAATCTTTGGTTGCAATAATAACATCTTCCAAGTAATTCTTGTGAGCTGAGTTATCTGACATCATAAACCATTACCACAACTCTTCTTCGGAATGCCAATTTTCAGGGTAATCTTCAACATTATAGGCTCAGTTTGTGGATTTGTTTCATCCAGTTTGTGTGTTTATCTTAAGATAGCCAGGTGGGACTATCCCACTACTTAATAAAGAAGTGAGCAGAAAAATTTATAATAGAAGGGGGAAACCAAGTTCAGTGTTAGTTCATGCCAGTCTAGAGTTAATATATGTTTTGATATTTTAAGGAAATGAGTAGTATTTACTTCTGTGTGACATATGCCCATGGCTTTGATTGGCCTTCTCCTTTTAGGCAGGTGTGTGAGTGGAAGTCTCTATGCCTATGTCCATTCAGAATGTGTCCTAAAGTAGCTTGTCTGTCTGGAAACAGTCCATGTACTGATTTCTTCTGGTTCCTGACTCATTGTGCTGGTTTACGGTAAGCTTCAGGGCACAGCCTCGCTTTTTTTGAAGTCAATGGTTGCTTCTCAATGCTCTGAAGTTGCTTCCTCTGTGTGTCTTATCCGTTTTATGAACTAATCTTCCAAAAGATGGATGAAAGCATTCTCAATCTACGTCTAGTAGCCTTTACCAGTGTGTTATTTGCTTCTGCTTTCACCTGCTAAGTTCTTTCATGTTGGTGCAGAATCAAAAGAAGTAAAAGATAAAAAAGGCGGCGTTGCATTAGAGAGCGATGCCTCATTGTGTGCTATCAGTCCTGGCAAACACCATAGATACAGGCCAAGAGATCACCAGTGTAGCGCCCCTCTTATGGGTCTAACCCCCTTCCCTGATGCAAGACTGGCTTTGTTGTCACTGCCTGAACCATTGCCTGGGCTCATTCAGATTTCTTATTAAAGCAGACTCTGTTAGCTGATAGCTTCTTGCTGGAGGGGGGAAGGAACTTTGTAATACAAGATACAAAACATTTGGATTGAAATAGGATTTGTAGACAGCATGATTCTCTGGTGTATCACCTGTATACATTACGTTTCCCGATCAGCTCTATACGTTAGATCAGCTCTATACGTAACTTTTACCGATTAGTTCTGTACATCAATCAATCAATCAAATTTATTTATAAAGCCCTTTTTACATCAGCAGTTGTCACAAAGTGCTTTTACAAAACACCCGGCCTTAAAACCCCAAGGAGCAAACAACAGTAGTGTTGAATTTCAGTGGCTAGGAAAAACTCCCTAAGAAGGCCGAAATTTAGGAAGAAACCTAGAGAGGACCCAGGCTCAGAGGGGT